>BOPP01000059.1:3318975-3338232 GCA_017312745.1 Gryllus bimaculatus | reverse complement strand
TAAATACAACATTCCGTATATTAATTGTATATACACATATCTATTTACATATGCATCAAATGTACTAAAATGTTGAAAAGGATAAAAAATAGAACATGAACATCATATTATACAATTTGGTTTCGTGTCAACATCTTGGGCCATTGTCTGAGTGTAGGAATGTAGTTCCTCAATAACACACACAGATTGCTCGCACAGTTGCCTGTCACGACGTAACAGCATGTAAGTATTAGTGTATAGATGCAATGCCCGAGGGTCTAAGAATATCCCTACGAAGCTTACCAAATTTAAAATATTCACGCCTTTTCGAACCCACAGCCTTAGTGCCCACGTCCTTGGCTTCACCTTGGTGCATCCCAAGTCCCTCCTATGTAACACCACTCGCTCTGTATTTATAATAGAGGAAATGGATCTCTGCACAGTAGAATAATAGTATAAACAAAAATATAGAGCAAAAAATACCATTGACAAATGTGTAAACGCACGGAACCGAGGTAAGGAATTTACGTGGTTCTGGAAGCGCGTGTTTGCTTTTCATTGGAAATGCCCAGTAGAGGATCGAGATAGGTCTATGTAATGTTTAGGAAGAGCGATGGTGCTCTTAAATGGGAATGTATCCAGAGGAGATATGCACCTCGAGAGGGCCTGGGAGATCTTAGAGTAGCACCGGTAGGTAGCAGCTGGGAAAGCGATAGGGCAAACCTGAAAAGCTAGCTCAGAGTCAAGAGAGTAGGAAACTATCTAGAATGAGAAAGCCTGTGCCAGCAAGTTTACTTTATCATTTATGTAATAAAGAGCGGTGCCGGAGCTAGACAATTTTGGGCCTCGGGCAATGTTGAATTCCCCCCCCCCCGCGAGAAAGTAATTAATAAATGTAGCATCAAATAGCTATATGGGTTATTCATACCTACAAACTTTTTATTAACATTCACTATCTACAACTAGAAATATTCAGTCCTAATCCTCAATGAAAATAGATGGCCAATATTTATATATATGTATAATTTTACAAAAATTTGTATTAAAATATATAATAGTTCTAGCTTATAATTAATGACTATTATAATTAACTATTTACCGTAAAAAAATAACTGAAAATTTTATGAAATGTCAGCCCGAACCGTGACTTATAAAATTACGTTAACAATTTTCTTAAGTTCCAATTTCTTTTTCAATTTTCTACTATTTTTCCCAATCAGTCCCATCACGGACCCCTTAACTTGCCGGGCCCCGGACAATCGCTCGGACTGCTAAGCCTTGCACTGGCACTGATAAAGAGAAAATTATGTAAATATGCCAAAAATCAAAGTCAATATTATAGAATATGCCCGTTTTGGTGTTATAAATAGTGCGAAGGAAATTTGTCATAACCATTCTTAAATATGTACATTCCACTTTAGACAATTGGCTGTAAACTAAACAATAGTTCTCTCCTATTCTACAGAACTACGACAACTTCGCAATTCTGTACGTTGATGAATTCAATCGTAGATCGCAGACGTAAACCTCTGGTGGCGCGCATCTCAACTAATGTTCATTGATGCACTCTTGAATCTGTGACGGTACACGCAAAATGTCCACAAAAGTAATTATTTTGTAATTATAGTAATATTTATGGTTTTAAATCATAGCTTATAATACTCCTGACCTTCAAAGGAAGCTAGCAGCAAAGTTTCGTGGAGATTTGTTCAGTGCCTAAAGAATCATCGCGTTGTAACTCAACAAAATTGTCTCTACATATAACTATAGAGATTCACTAATAAAATAATGCTATAGATAGATAATATAGAGAGATATAGATGTATACAATATAAATTATATAACCACTACAGACAATAAGAAAACGTATGTGTTTTATTAGAACCAGTAGTTACAATTTGAGTTAATTTATTAGAATAAATCACGCTCTAGCTGAACCATTCAAGGGATCCGAGACCTTGTAAGTGTATCATCATACAAAATACTACCCAAACAAACAACAATAGGTATAAGCTGAGGCCAGGAAAATGTCACAGTGTAACAGTTATGATGTAATACCGTAATACCAAACGTAAGAATTGTACGATAGTTACGAATAAATAGTAATAAATAAGGGATACATTGAAACTAAACAATTAATAATTCTGTTAGTAGTGTCAAACCTTACAATTGCAGAAAAAGCTCTGTCTTTTGACTTTGATCTCTGTATGTCATAACAGCAGTCGAAAGTTCCTCAAAGGAAACTTTAAGTTCCTCAATCATAACAGTTGGCGTCAATTCTAATTTCCCCGGAAATATTTTCTACTATAAACTATTCCATTTGCGTCCAATGGGATAACCCATTACGAGTTTAAATAGTCCGAAATAAAACATCAGTCTTTAACGTGGAAAGAGGAAATTTTTCTTTCGAAAATTCAAACCAAAAGTGGAATAATTAAGAAAATATTTCATGAGAGCATACTAGTTAAAAAAAGAAGAGATTTTTAACTTTTTTTCAAATAAACCAACCTTTCCTTCGAAATACTTTTTTAGACAAATTTGAAAGTTTGGATAATGTGAAGAATACTCCAAAGAATATATAAGATGTTGCATAATTATTGAGTAAACAGATCGCATAATATTGAAGTGTCGAAGAATGATGCTGTTGAGAATAGACCAATTTTCATTTTCTGTTGACTTGAAAGATTTTTTTTTTATTTCAGCATAATGTACGTTCAGGCATGGAAATTTCGAACCTTTCTGAAATGTGAAATATGATTAATTATAACTACTTTCTTATGAGTTAAAAGAAAGAAACAAGTCATCATTACTTACTTATACTCACTTAATACTTTTGTTGTTTTTAGAATGTTTTCCACTTAAAATCCGGTCTCTTGATATTTTACAGCCATTAACATACCGAGACATTGATGAGTATTATTACTGCAGAGCCCAAACGTTAAAAATCGAGGCGTAGCGTAACAGAGCCGATATTTTTAATTTGGACAAGGCAGTAATAACACTGTAACATTTCGTGGTACGTTCGGTCACCACAAAATCTCACGATTTATGTGAAAATTTACATTACTGCTATAGTAAACAAATTAATTCTGTTACTGCACGTCAAAACGATATTGTGAAGTGTTGTTAGCGCTGTATCTATTTAAACAATATTCGTATTTCGAAAAAAGATGCAAATAATTCTCCTGAACTTAACTATACCTAAAGAAATGACGTTCGGTGAGGAAGTAGGCGCGTCGACTTCTGGTGGCGACACTTTCATTATGTTAGTAAATGTGATTACAGGATAAGAGTTTCATTGGGTGGAATACCAGGAAAATTAGGTTTAATTTACCTAATATACATCTTTTATTTGTACTATTAATAGTATTACAAATAACAATAATTATCTCCAAACTTATTCGAGTTACTTTTATTGTTTGAATCAAATTTGTTTTGTAAATCGCCATATTTTTTTCTTAATAAACATTTGCTTTACGATGAATCGATGTTTGTTTAGGATGCTGACAATGTTGCTAAGGATGTTAAATTCTTTAGCATACAGGTAGGTACTAGTGCATAAACAAACCTGTAGGGCTGCACGTTAACAGGGGTTAAAGATGCGTGTGACTGATAAAAAGGGAAAACAGTTTAATTCGTCTCTTATATTTAATAGGAAGAGGTCGAAACAAAGTTTTTCTAGTGTTTTGTAATGAGACTTACTTCTCGACTTTATCGTCCTAAAAAGCCAGCTCGCTAACTAGACTCTGGTGCATAGTTGACCTCGGTGCTTTGTAGGGATAAAGATTGATTTATTGCATAGAGCTTTGTATATAATTTTCGAAACTATTTATTGAAGTGCTTCAAAACTTTATTGCGATTAATATCGACAATTAAATGCAAGATCACCCACTTTTGTGAGAATAATTACTTGAAACGACTGGAATATACATGCATGTGAATTTAACATTTGTACCGTACTAGATCTCACGCAATAACAGATATTCGTGTTTTGTATTGTTCGCATTTTCCTCAATCGTTTGTTTTATAATTGTCATTCTCTGAATTATTGTTATATAAGAGATCAATTAAACATTTATCTACTATAAATTCAATTTAATGACTGTATTACAGTCTTATATGAGGGATATTTACTTACTTTACTCCCACCTCGACTTCCGATAACTCTTGCTGAGCGTCAAGTCAACTGAATATTTACTCGTCAATTCAACTTTACTGAGAAAATGCAAAAAAGAGTAATGTGGTGGGCGTGATGTATTTTGTTCGCACCCACCGTTCGTGAAGTCAAAATTACTTCACATTATCTCGGGAGTAACCTAGGCTAAGTATTATCGTTTCTAATTTCGAAACTAATTTTAATTTAGAAAAAAATCGTTTTGGGAGATTATCTATCAGATTGCGCAATTTCTCCACGGATCTTATTCACATATCCGCATGGTTGACTGTCAACTCGTATGACTGTACACACAATACAGTCGTTCGAACCCATAGAACTACATTCAAACGCCTTCCATCTTTAATTTGCCATCGAAATAAGTAGACAATTTTTACATACAATGACTACATACACTAAAGAACGAAATAATAACCATTCTTCTTTTATGTAGATTGTACACCTGTTTTTCTTCACACTCCTGAAATTCACTAGATGTTGACTGCAAATCTCTCCATCTTTTCTGCGCTACTACAGGTTTTCTCCTTTCTGATGGTATCAACCTAGATACCTTCACTACCCCGTCACCGCTCATTCGAGTGATAATAATGGTTATTCCATTATTTTTCTCCTTATTTTCACAAAGGCTGTAGCAGAATAAGGGGGAGGGGGTAAAAGTGCCCCTAGTTTAATTCAATTTTGAATAGAAGGCATTTTTATAGTGTTATTTTGAATGTCATTTTCCTAAAATCTCGAGACGACAGCCTGATTATTATGCAAGATATAAAAAAAATACAAATCTCGGTTTTTGATTTTTTCATATCATTACTGGAAGAGAAAGTTCTGGAAAACATTATGAGTTTTATACGTAGCTTGCAGATTTTTTTTTCCAAAAAAGTTGGCGGGAAATTTAATTTTTAAAGCGGTCGATGAAAGACAATATGTTTGTAAATTAATTTTTAAGAATTCACAAGTACATATTATTCTACAAATTCGTAATCCTTCCTAAATTGGAAGCTCTCTTTGAAGGTCAGGCAAACTTGAAATTCACTCAAGCTTGTGTGTTATTATTCTTTCTTGTCTACATTATGTCCTGACAATACAGTTGCAATTGACTTAATCATATTTGATTCTCTGTATTTAGGTAAGAAATGACAACGTTTCTGTTTGCCAAATTGATTAAGGTTCGCACCTCATGCGTTTTTCATGTGATGACTGAGATGGGTTGAACAGTAATTGCAGCATTGTAATAAAACGAAATCGTTACTAATGCGAGAAAGTGCGTGTTTTTTAACCCCACTAGTTACAATTTGACCAGCAGATATTCTTTGAGGTTATGTCAAAAAAGTGTGTAGGTCGGAATGAATGAATATTGATTCACCCTGTTTCAACATTATAGTCTTAAAATTGTTGCATTATGGTTTTATTGTAATTCATTAAGCGTGATGAAATAATTGAGACTTCTATTTAGCTCCACATTTTATTCCCTTCATCCTTAGTCGACATCTATCTCCAGGAGTGTCTTGTTTTGCCCAAGAGTATTCACACAGTTGTTGTGATTCTAATTAGACCTTGTGGTAGCTTTGCGAATTATTTCAATTGCCGCGTTTATATATTATATTTGTAATTAATTGTCCCTATGATTGTCTTCAATATTTATATTTTTTCTATGGTTTAAATAATAGTTTCACAAAGATACATTGTCGTTGTTAATTACAGAGAAATATGTCACATGGCAGCTCCAACAAGCTATAGTATGAGTTCTGATCAGTAAATAAGTCAGAAAATTAGTGTAACCAATAAGCGTATGCCGGTTAATTTAGCACAATAGCATTCCCGGTTTCTTTTGATATAAACTATATCTATTTCATTTTCGCTATTGCGTCGTTAGTGGGATTTTACGATTAGTTTAAGTGTGGATTAAATCCTTACAAACCAAGCGCGAGTGTATTTATACTTTGGAAGGCTTAAACAAAATCTACAGTTAACCTTAAAACAAAATATCACCAATAATTTGGCTACGGCTTTGAAGATTAGAAAAAAATATCATCACCATCATCGACAGCAAGGATTAGACCTCTTGGTCTCAGAATTGTTCATACCATCTCTTCAAGGGACGTCCTACACTTCTTTTTCCTTTATGTACATATTGAAGAAAAAATTTACTTATTCTTTGTTCTGGCATTCTCAAGACTTGACCTTTCCAGTTTTCTCGATATTTCTTTATGGCATATATAACAGGATCAATATTAATAAAAAAATAATAACGTTATTCCTAATTGCTAGGTATTCTTCTCATCGCTCTACCGCGTTGTTTTTGTTAAACACGTGACGTCAGTTCCGCGAGCGCGTGTTGTTGTCTGACGCCGTCTTGCCGGAGAAACGCGCGCGGGGTGACTTTCCTCGTGCGCATGCGCACTGCGGTGCGAGGAAGCGCGCCCTGGGCCCGCCGCAGCGCGCCAGTCGCACAGGGGCTCGTCCTTACACACGTCCAAGGCCCCGACCCTCTCTCCGCTACACCCCACAGCGCCCAGGCAGACCCGGCGGTTGGTTGATCTGCTCGGCGCAGTGGGCCCAAACTGCTTGTCCAGACGGACAAATCGGGATGAACGCGAAACTATAGAGAGATGAATTGGGAGAGGACATTGAGGGTGTCAGCGCAATGTGTGGCTATCCCCAGATCCTGTGTTTTGAGAAAATGGCTGATGAAGTTATTAGCAAAATTAAACACTCATTTGTAAGTGTTTTCATATTATGATATTATGTAAGAATGACCACTGACTAAACATTTGTGGTGGATTACATCTTATGTAAAACAGCATCGCCTATGCTTAGGCCACTATTGCACAAAGACATGTAATCGTAAGCTGAGTGCAATAGTTCTTTTTGTAATTATAACTTGAAAACTATCGACACGAACATGCTGAAACTGTTACACGTTGAAGTTAGGGAGATTAAGATGTGATTAACACAGATACCGCAATTTCCTAAAAATGTGGGATAGGCCACTATTGCGTTGTCACCCTCATTTATGCCCTTACAGATCTTGGAATATGCTTTTAAAAATATGCATTTATGACCAAAAATTCTGTAATATGCACTTCAATACGCAATGAAATTAACAATATTTCATATCCTGTACACATTTTTCTTGATAAAATGCGGGAGAAGCTTGATTTGGAATGAAAATATATTTTTGTACAAACCTAATATAACCTAGCTTACTTCGCGAGAATTGTAGTAAATATTCACCTTAGTGACGTACGTTGAATATATTATTTCATTTTTGCTGCCTGGTTTAAACAAAATATCATATAAAGAAATGTTCTACATTTGTACAAGTATTTTATCATCTATATTGAAAAGAAGAAAAAAATGCAAACTGTGACATGCTCTTTGTAATCAACGAACGCTTACATATAGATTCTATGAAAACATAAAACATGAGAGATAAGTCTCTATTTTCACTATATAAGCAAAATATGCTCCTATAATTACTCGAGTATGCCCCAACATGAAAAATCGGTCAAATATGCACTAACATATTAATCCATCCAATCCATCCAAGCATCCAATTCTAACCCAAAGTCAAGAAATTTCACTAAGCTATGACCTGAAGCAACGGACAAATAAATACAAAATCATAGAAATTCGCTCCCTAGAGATTCCTTTAAGAAGGAAGCTACTGCTTGGCCACTGCTGGCAACATAACGGCAGGTTATGTGCATCCGCGCATTTTGTCAGTGCGTTCGTGTACTAATAGATCATTTGTAATTCGCGCCATCACTGTCTCTTGGAATGTCATCGCCCTGTACGACGTTCATTTGTTTCCCGACCTGTTTAAGTGATACCTTCTTAGAGTAACTCCTCTATATCTACAAAAGTTAAAGTTTCCATTTGAATTCCTTAATCATATTACTAAAATAACAGCTATAAGTACTAAAATAACAAATATAAGACTTATGGAATGAATTATTTTTTTAATTTAGATTAATATAAAAACGCACATCATATTTTGTTTGAGCTGTCATTTGAGATAAACCTTCAGTGGTTAATAATGGCAATTTGTCTTAATTAAAATATTGTATTACCATAGAAAAATATAAATATTTAATACAATTACTAAGAAGTTTAATTTCAAATATTATAATAAATGAACGCTTTAATTGAAAATAAATTCTAAAGAACAATAACAAGAATGGTGTTGTCTAATTAGAGTCGCATGGACTGTATGAATTACTTTTAATAGTCTCTTCACGTGAAATGCAAATTAATATTACATCAAATTCACATTTTCAGGTAATAAAACTTATTAAGCACTCATTAGCGACGACAGAGAAACGGCAATACTACATAACTCTACAGAAAATGCAAATAATTGCACAATGGTTCACTGTAATAAACAATTTCACGCAATCAAAACCTAGATAAACTGCGAATTAGTTTGCAAGGTGGCAATTGGAGTGGCAAATTTCAGTACGAAAACCTACGACAAAGCAAATGCCATTCAACGGAAGTCTCTCACGCAAAATGTAGCTCGAAAAACAGGTATGAATCCTTGGATCGCGTTAGTATTACGAAGACAATAAAATTAGCTTTATATAATTTGAAAACGTGTCATAACTCTCAATTCCGTATCCATGTACACAAAAAACGTAGCTTTTTTAGAGTAACAATTTTTCTCATATATTTTTCTTAAAACTACTTTTCAAATTTTGATATATTATTGTAATAATAATAATAATAATAATAATAATAATAATAATAATAATAATAATGACAACTACCGCTTTCATTTATTCATTTCTTCAGATCTGCCACTGTGGAAAGAAAGATCTATTTCTTACGTAATTTTAACCAAATGTTTAAGATTTAAACCTAATGTACACGCAACTATATTTTTCTACAAGTGTTCCAAGAATACGATTCCTGCGCCTGAAGAGGTGAGACAGACACCCATGAAGCATTACGGAACTGAAATACATTTGACTTTCTAATTTAGAAATCGTAGCGTCCATTTGAATGACTTACTTGAAAAGTCATTGTCTTTATTATTATTATTATTATTATTATTATTATTATTATTATTATTATTATTATTATTAATACTGTTGTTAAAATAACTGTAAAAGACAAAAATAACAACACTGTTTCCCAAAAATGCTTCTCTGACAGTGCTAGAAATAAATGAAAATTTGTATTGGTTGATAGAATTAGGGTATTTTTATTATATTATGTATAGTTCTTATAATGTTATGTATGTACGTATTAAAAAGATTTTTTCAATTTCTTGAAACAGTAGGAACAATTTGTAACTGTACGAACTGTATGAACAACTAGTGGAGCAGGCGATGCTTCGCTATTGCAATGTAGTATATACTTCACATACCACTGGTCACGTGATTGTTTATCACGTTTTACGCTACGCTCTGCAAAAAATTCAACAGACGAAAGACTTTCTCGCGAGTGTGGTTCTTTCTCTCTCTCTCTCTGTGTCTTTCCGTCTCTCCGTCTCCCTCTCCGTAACTCTTTGTATCTCTCTGTGCCTTCCTCTGTCTCTCTGCGTCCCTCTCTTTCTCTGGCTCTCTAATCCTGTTTGTTTATAGCTCTGTGCTCTATCTTGTCTCTCCCGGCAGAAATTTCACAATCGAAAGGGCAGAATACGCAGTGAAGACGTATTATTATTATTATTATTATTATTATTATTATTATTATTATTATTATTATTATTATTATTATTATTATTAATAATTGTAATAATAATAATAATCGTATTTCAGTGTGCAACGGTTTGCGTAGAGAGCGCCGATGTGTAAAGATCAGGGCCGTTGAGTCTACATAAAATCATCAAGGCGCGTCCGTGTGCACAGGCACACGCACATTCCCATCGTACTATGCCTACATTCTTCCGCAAAGTGCAAGGAATAAGTCGACAAAGTTAAATCACAATCGGATAAACGGCATGGCAGCGCATTAAGTATGAACAAACATTGTCATATATATGTAAGATTTGTAACCTTATGATAGAATTGTAACTTTGTAGAACGTGAAACCTGTAAATGATACGTAACGCGAACGTAATTATGTAACGTATGTAACTGTAACCGATATCTGTTACCTCCGAAATTAATTTTCAAATTAACATAAGATATTTGTAACTATCAAATTTACTTGAAGGAAACTGGACTCCTGATATTAACGTTGCAAGACATATCAGGATCGTCAACTGATGATGGATAAAGAAACCAATACTACTACTATTATTATTATTATTATTATTATTATTATTATTATTATTATTATTGTTGTTGTTGTTGTTGTTGTTGTTGTTATTGCTACTATATATGTGGAAGGCTCCATTTGTGCTCTGATAATAAGTTGCAAGACTTATCAGAACCGTCAACTGATGATGAATAAAGAAACTAATTTTTTTATTATTATTATTATATTATTATTTTATTATTATTATATTATTATTTTATTATTATATTATTATTTTATTATTATTATATTATTATTTTATTATTATTATTATATTATTATTATTATTATTATTATTATTATTATTGTTGTTGTTGTTGTTACTGTTACTATATTTGTGGAAGTCTCCTCTTGTGCCCCATGAAAACCGATATTCGCGCGGCCCGCCGACGACCCGACCGCCCCGCCGCCGCCAACGCGCCGCCGCAACCGTCACCGCCCCCATTTGCGAAAGCTGCGCGGGCAAATTGCGCTGTGGCTGGGAGATTTCGCGCGTCTGGCGGGCGGTGGCTCGGGGCGAATATCGTTTTCATTGGGCACAGAGACACTCCACAAATATGTAACAGTGAACAACAACAACAATAATAATAATAATATAATAATAATATAAAATAATAGAATTAGTTTCTTTAATCATATCTGTTGACGGTTTTGATAAGTCTTGCAACTTGAGTTTATACAGGCACAAATGGAAGCCTTCACATATATTGGTAGCAATAACAAACAACAACAATAATTAATAATAATAATATTATAATAATGAATAAAATAATAATAATATAATAGTATATTGTTTCTCTATTGCTTCATTCAGTTGACGATCCCTGATATTGTTCTTGCTACGTAATATCAGCGAGACGAGTTTCTTCAAGTTAATTGTAGTTACCAAAAATTTAGCTTTATTTTAAACAACTTAATTTCGGAGTTAACAGATATGGTTTACAGTTACACGACGTTACATAATTACGTTCCACGTTACGATATCATGTTACAGGTTATCACGTTCTACAAAATTACAATTCTATCAAAGGTTACGAAATTCTTACATATCATAGGACAATGTTTGTTCATACTTTAATGCGCTGCCGCGCCGTTTATCCGATTGCGATTTAACTTTGTCGACTTAATTCCTCTGCACTTTGCGAAAAATTAGGCATGAGTACGAGGGAATGTGCGTGATGCCTGTGCACACGGACGCGCCTTGATGATTTATGTAGACTCAACGGCCCTGATCTTTATCACATCGGCGCTTCATCTACGCAAACCGTTGCACAAAGAAATACGATTTTTATTAATTATTATTATTATTATTATTATTATTAGATTTATTATTTATTATTATTCAATGATTATTATTATTATTATTATTATTATTATACTATTATTATTATTATTATTTATTGATTATTATTATATATTATTATTAAAACGTACTTCACTGCGTATTCTGCCCTGCCGATTGTGAAACGTTTCTGCCGGGAGAGACAAGATAGAGCACAGAGCTCTAACACAAACAGGATCAGAGAAGCCAGAGAAAGAGAGGGACGCCAGAGAAGACAGAGGAAGGCACAGAGGATAGCAAAGATTACGGAGAAGGAACGGAGAGACGAAAGACACCAGAAGAGAGACGGAGAGAAAGAACCACACTCGGCGAAGGCTTTCGTCTGTTGAATTTTTTGCAGAGCGTAGCGTAACCAACGCTGATAAACAATCACGTGACCATGGTATGTGAAGTTTATTAAGGGTAGTGGAGTTTTGTACAGGGGTTTTATGGGTAGTAGGTTATATGACTACATTGCAATAGCGAACAGTATCGCCTGCTTCACTAGTTGTTCATACATGTCGTGACAGTTACAAATTGTTCCTACTGTTTTTCAAGAAATTGAAGAATTTCTATTTAATTACGTACGATACATAACATTTATAATGAACTATACATAATATAATTTAAAAATACCTAATTCTTCCTTATTTTCTTTTTTTTTTTTTTTATATCAACCAATTACAAATTTCATTTATTTCTAGTTACTGTCAGAGAAAAGCATTTTTGCGGAAACAAGTGTTGTTATTTTTGTCTTTTACAGTTATTTTTAACAAACAGTATTAATAATATAATAATAATATAAATAATAATAATATAATAATTAATTAAAATAATATGACTTTTTCAAGTAAAGTCATTCAAATGGACGCTACGAATTCTAAAATTAGAAAGTCAAATGTATTTCAGTTCCGCTAATGCTTTCAGGGTGGTCTGTGCTCTCACCTCTTCAGGCGCGATGGAATCGAATTATTGGAACACTTCTAGAAAAAATATAGTTGCGTGCTACATTAGGTTTAAATCTTAAACATTTGTTTTAAAATTACGTAAGGAAAATAGATCTTTCTTTCCACCAGTGGCACGATCCTGAAAGAAATGAATAAATTGAAAACAGGTAGTTGTCATTATTTTTATATTATTATTTTATTATTATTTATTTTATTATTATTAAAATAATATATCAAATTTTGAAAAAGTAGTTTTAAGAAAAGATATTATGAGAAAAATTGTTTACTCTGAGAAAAAGCTACGTTTTTTGTGTTACATGGATACGGAAATGAGAAGTTATGACACGTTTTTCAAATTTATATAAAGCTAATTTTATTGTCTTCGTAATACGAACCGCGATCAAGGATTCATACCTGTTATCGAGCTAACATTTTTGACGTGACGAGACTTCCGTTGAATGCATTTGCTGTTAGTCGTAGGTTTTCGTACTGAATTTGCCACGTCCAATTGCCACTTGCAAACTAATTCGCAGTTTATCTGTGGTTTTGATTGCGCGTGAGAATTGTTATATAGGGTGAACAATTGTGCAATTATTTGCATTTTCTGTTAGAGTTGGGTAGTTTGCCGTTCTCTGTCGTCGCTAATGACGTGCCTTCTTAAAAGTTTTATTACCTGAAAATGTGAATTTGATGTTAATATTAATTTGCCATTCACGGTGAAGAGACCCTATTAAAAGTAATTCATACAGTCCATTGCGACTCTAAGTTAGGACACCACCATCTTCGGTTGATTGTTCTTTAGAATATTATTTTCATAAAGCGTTTCATTTATTTAATATTTGAAATTAAACCTTCTTAGTATATTGTATTAAATATTTATATTTTTCGTATGAGTAATACAATATTTTAATTAGACAAATTTTGCCATTATTAACCACTGAAGGTTATCTCAAATGACAGCCAAACAAAATAAGGATGTGCGATTTTATGATTGAATCTAAATTAAAAAAATTAATTTATTTCAATAAAGTCCTATATATTTGTTATTTTAGTAATAAGATTAAGGAATTCATAAATGGAAACTTTAACTTTGGTTAGATAGGTTAGAGAGTACTCTAAGAAGGTATCACGTAAAAAAACAGGTCGGAAAACAATGAACGTCCTGCAGGGCGATGGTCATATCAAGAGACAGTGATGGCGCGATAATTACAAATTTATTCTCATTAGTACACGAACGCACTGACAAAATGCGCGCATGCACATAACCTTGGCCGTTATGTTGCCAGGAGTGGGCCATACAGTAGCTTCCTTCTTAAAGGGAATCTCTACGAGCGAATGTTCTATGATTTGTATTTATTGTCCGTTGCTTGCAGGTCCATAGCTAAGTGAAATTTCTTGACTTTGGGTTTGATTGGTATTGCTTATGTGATTAATATGTTAGTGCTATTTGGCGATTTTTCATGTATGGGGCATACGTCGAGTAATTATGGACCATATTTTGCTTATATAGTGAATAGAGACTTTATCTCTCGATGTTTTTGCTTTTCATAGAATCGAATATGTAAGCGGTCGTTGATTACAAAGACATGTCACAGTTTGCATTTTTTTCTTCTTTCATATAGATGCATACAGAATACTTGTCAACATGCTAGAACGATTTCTTTATATCGATATTTTGTTTAAACCAGCAGCAAAAAAATGAAATAAATATATTCAAACGTACCGTCACTAAGTTGAATGATTTACTACAATTATTTGGGCTCGCCGAAGTAAGCTAGTTATATTAGGTTTGTTTACAAAAGACTAATTTTCATTCCAACAGCAAGCTTCTCCCGCATTTGATCAAGAAAAATGTGTTACAGGCATATAAATATGTTAATTTCATTGCGTATTACAAGTGCAGCAGAGGTTTCAGAATTTTTGGTCATAAATGCAAATATTTTTAAAAGGCATATTCCAAGATATGTAAGGGCAGAAATGAGGTGGACAAACGCAATAGTGGCCTAATCCCACATTTTTTAGGAAATTGCTGGTATCTGTGTTTAATCACATCTAACTCCCTAACTTCAACGTGTAACAGGTTTTCAGCAGGTTCGCTCGACAGTTTTTCAAGTTATAATTACAAAATAACTATGCCACGCAGGCTTACGATTACATTTCCGGTTGCGGCAATAGTGGCCTAAGCATAGGCGATGCTGTTTTACACAGATGTAAGCCAGGCCACAAATGTTTTAGTCAGTGGTCGTTCTTACATAATATCATAATGATGAAAACAGGACTTACCAAATGAGTGTTAATTTGGGCTAATTAACCATCAGCCACTTTTCTCCAAACACAGGATTCTGGGGATACCACACATGCGCTGACACCCCTCAATGGGTCGTCTTCGGTCCTCCTGGTGTTTCTCCTTTCCCCCTCCCTTTTCCCTTTTCCCTCCTCCCCCCTCTTCCTCCCTTCTTTTTCCCTCCTTCTTTCTTCGTCTCCCAAGTCAGCTCTCTTGTAGCTTTCGCGTTCTCCACGATCTTGTCTCGTCTGACAAGCAGTTGGCCCACTGCGCCGAGGCAGATCAACCAACGCGCGCGGGTCTGCCTGGCGCTTGGGGTGCTAGCGGAGAACAGGGTCGGGGCCTTGGACGTGCTGTAAGAACCGAGCCCCTGTGCGGACTGCGCGCCGCTGCTGTGGCCCAGGGCGCGCTTCCTCGCACCGCAGTGGCGCATGTGCAGCAGGGAAAAGTCACCCCGCGCGCGCTTCTCCGGCTGAGACGGCGTCAGGACAAACACGCGCTCGCGGAACTGACCGTTCAGCGTGTTTACAAAAACACCACGCGGTAGAGCGATAGAAGAATACCTACGCAATTAGGACATTAACATTATTATTTTCTATTAATATTTGAGCGTGTTATAGATACCATAAAAGGAATATCTTAGAAAACTGGAAAGCGCGAAGTCTTGAGAATGTCCAGTAACATAAGAATAAGTACAATTTTTCTTCCAATATGTTACATAGAAGGCTAAAAGAAGTGTAGGACGTCCCTTGAAGAGATGGTATGAAGCAATTTGAGACCAAGAGGTCTAACCTCCCTTCCTGTCGATGATAGGTTGATGATACATTTTTTCTAATCTTCAAAGCCGCTAGGCCAAAGTATTGGTGATATTTGTTTTAAGTTAACTGTAGATTTTGTTTAGCCTTACCAAAGTAGTAAATACCAGCTCGCGCTTGGTTGTAAGATTGTGAATCCACATTTAAACTAATCGTAAAATCCCACTACACGACGCAATAGCGAAAATGAAATAGATATAGTTTATATCAAAAGAAACCAGGGAATGCTCTATTGTGCTAAATTAACCGGCATACGCTTAATTGGTTACACTAATTTTCTGACTTATTACTGATCAGAACCTCATACTATAGCTTGTTGGAGCTGCCATTGCTGACATATTTCTCTGTAATTAACAACGACAATGTTCTTTGTGAAACTATTATGAAACCATTAGAAAAGAATTATAAATATGAACAATCATAGGGAACATTTTAATTTACAAATATAATATATAAACGCGTCAAATTGAAATAATTCGCAAAGCTACCACAAGGTCTATAATTAGAATCACAAACACTTCGTGAATACTCTTGGCAAACAAGACACTCCTGGAGATAGGAATGTCGAGCTAAGGAGTGACAGGGAATAAAAATGTGGCAGCTAAATAGAAGTTCAATTGATTTCATCACGCCTTACAATGAATTTACAATAAAAAACCATAATGCAACAATTTTTAAGACTATAATGTTGAAACACGGCCGAATCAATATTCATTCATTCCGACGCTACACACTTTTTTGACATACCTCAAAGGGAAATATCTGCATGGTCAAATTGTAACTGAGTGGGGTTAAAAAACACGCACTTTTCTCAGCATTAGTAACGATTTCGTTTATATTACAGATGCTTGCAATTACTGTTCAACCCATCTTCAGTCATCACAGAAAAGCGCATGAGGTGCGAACCTTAATCAATTTGGCAAACACGAAACGTGTCATTCCTTACCTAAATACAGAGAATCAAATATTGATTAAGTCAATTGCAACTGCTGATTGTTCAGGACATCAATGTAGACAAGAAAGAATAATAGACACACAAGCTTGAGTTGAATTTCAAGTTTGCCTGACCTTTCTAAAGGCACGAGCTTCGCAATTTAGGAAGGATTACGAATTTGTAGAATAATAGTTACTTGTGAATTCTTCATTATTATACAAAACATATTGTCTTTCATTCGACCGCTTTAAAAATTTAAATCTTCCCGCCAACTTTTTGGAAAAAAAAATCTGCAAAGTCTATAGCGTATAAAAACCTCATAATGTTTTCCAGAACTTTCCTCTTCCAGTAATGATATGGAAACAAATCAAAAAACCCGAGATTTGTTATTTTTTTTATATCTTGCATCTAATAATCAGGCTGTTTCGTCTCGAGATTTTTTAGGAAAACATGACATTCCAATAATAAAATTATAAAAATGCCTTCTATTCAGAAATTGAATTAAAGCTTGGGGCACTTTTACCCCCTCCCCTGAATGTTCTGCTACAGCCTTGAGTGAAAATAAAGCCGAGAAAAATAATGGAATAACATTATTATCAACTTCGGAATGAGCGGTGACGGTTGTAGTGAAGTATCTAGGTTGATACATCAGAAAGGAGAAAAACCTTGTAGTAGCGCAGAAAAGATGGATGAGATTTGCAGTTCAACCATCTATGTAAATTTTCAGGAGTGTGAAGAAAAACTAGCAGTGTATCATCTACCATAATAGCATAGAATCGTCTATGTATTTCGCCTCTCGCGTTTTGAGTGGTATGTATCATTGTATGTGAAATTATCTACTTATTTCGATGGCAAATTAACAGAAATGGAAGCCGGTCTTGAATGTAGGTTCTATGCGGTTCGAACGACTGTGTTGTGGTTGTACAGTTCATACGAGTGACAGTCAACCATCGGATATGTGGAGATAAATCCGTGGGAAAATTGCGCAATCTGTAGATAATTCTCCCAAAACGATTTTTTTCTAATGGTAATTAGTTTCGATAATTAGAAAACGATAATACTTAGCCTAGGTTACTCCAATAATGTGAATAATTTTGACTTCACGAACGGTGGGTGCGAACAAAATACATCACGCCCACCACATTACTCTTTTTTGCATTTTCTCAGTAAAGTTGAATTGACAGTTAAATTTCAGTTGACTTAACGCTCAGCAAGAGTTATCGGAAGTCGAGGTCGGGAGTAAAAGTAAGTAAATATCCCTCTATAAGACTGTATACAGTCAATTACAATTGAATTTTTATTAGTAGATAAATGTTTAATTTGATCTTTATATAACATTCAATTCAGAGAATACAATTATTAAAACAAAACGATTGAGGAAAATGCGAACAATACAAAACACGAATATCTGTATATTTGCGTTGAGATCTACTAGCGGTACAAATGTTGAAATTCACATGCACTGTAATTTCCAGGTCGTTTCAAGTAAGTATTTCTCACACAAAATGTGGCGTGATCTTGCATTTAATTGTCGATATTAATCGCCATTAAGTTTTGAAGCACTTCGAATAATAGTTGAGTCGAAAATTATATACTTCAAAGCTCTATGCAATAAAGATCAGATCTTATTCCCTACAACAGCCGAGGTCAATATTGCACCAGAGTCTAGTTAGCGAAGCTGATTTTTAGGCGATAAAGTTCGAGAAGTAATCTCATTACAAAAACACTAGAAAACTTGTTTCGACCTCTTCCTATTTAAAGTATAAGAGACAAATTAAACTGTTTTCCCTTTTTACAGTCACCACGCATCTTCTAACCCCTTGTTAACGTTTGCAACCCCAGGTTCTGTTTATGCAACTAGTACCTACCTGTATGCTAAAGAATTTAACATCCTTAGCAACATTGTCGCCATCCTAAACAAACCATCGATTCATCGTAAAGCAAAATGTTTATTAAGAAAAAAATATGGCGATTTACAAAACAAATTTTATTCAACTATAAAAGTACTCGAGTAAGTTTGGAGATAATTATTGTTATTTGTAATACTATTAATTAGTACAAAATAGAAAGATGTATAATTTAGGTAAATTAAACCCTTAATTTCCTGGTATTCCACCAATGAACCTCTTCTCCTGTAATACATCACAACATAATGAAAGTGTCGTCCACCGAAGTCGACCGCCTACTTCCTCACCGAACGTCATTTCTTTAGGTATAGTTAAGTTCAGGAGAATTATTTGCATCCTTTTTTTCGAAATTACCGAAATATTGCTTAAATAGAGTACAGGCTACAACACTTCAGCAATATCGTTATTGACGTGCAAGTAACAGAATTCATTTGTTTACTATAGCAGTAATGTAAATTTTCACAAAATCGTGAGATTGTCCTGCTCACGTACCACGAAATGTTACCAGTGTTATTACTGCCTTGTTCCAAATTAAAAAATTATCGGCTCTTTACGCTACGCCTCGATTTTTTAACGTTTGGGCTCGTCAGTAATAAATGAAGCTCCATCCAATGCTCGGTATGTTAATTGGCTGGTGAAATATCCCAAGAAAAGAA
>BOPP01000059.1:3281727-3318950 GCA_017312745.1 Gryllus bimaculatus | reverse complement strand
CCGCCCCGTCCCGCCCCGGCGGTTGCTCCTCCTGCAGCCGGCGGCGAGCCGGGCGGGCGCTTCAGTGTCGGCAGCATGGGCGACGCGAACGGGTCTCTGGGCGCGCACCCCGAGAAGAAGGGCCGCTACTCGGCGCTGCCGCTGCGCGAGCTTGTGCGCGTGCGCGGCAAGACGGCTCGCCCCTGCTCCTTCTGGGCGCGCGCCTTCGGTGAGTCAGTGCGGCCACGCGCGTGGCACGCCACGGCACGGCCAGGCGCCGCGCCACGCGCGACGCGGTGCGAGGTCCGCTCGCTTGCTTGCCTGCCTCGTCACCTTTCAGCGGTTAAATTTAGCGCGGGCGCTCGTGTTTTCGGTGTGTGCACACGATGTGACGGCGGCGCCTTATTGTCGTCGTGCTCGCCGCCCGCCGGCGTGCGTGCGTGCGTGCGTGCGTGGGAGAAAATGACACCGCACCTGCGTATAGCGGGTGGCGCTGTGCGTTTCTCGGAATATTTGAATGTGTAATGCGAAGGAGTACGTTGTGAATGCCCGTTGTGAAAGTCGCCGAGAAGGGAACTACTGTCTCGTGGGCTTCCAGTGATAACTAGCGACGAACAGGGTCATGTGTTGTAATACTGACAACGGCCGATAAACTCGCGTTTACTATGCCTGTGTCCTATCCTCGCGAGTCGTTTAGGACAGCGTTGCGAAGTTGAAGACCGAGTGGGTCATGACGCCGAAATTAATTCACAAACTCATGCGTATAGAAGGTTGATAAATTGGGGAATGTAAAGCATATGTGCAAACATGACCGCAAGGAGTAATATTTTGATTTGCTTGGCATTTCCAATCTCTACCGAAACACTAGTACTATTTCTGACCTTCTCTTTCGAAACAATGTTTTTGACTTTCCCTGGAGGGCTATCATCTACCAATTTTTCTGTAAATTTTTGTCTTCAAAATCCATCATTCTAACAATTTCCAAGTTTGAAACCAATAACTAACAAGCTGTCTATATGAATTTATCATACAATATTAAAAGGTCAACATTATTTTTATGTTGTTCGTGTTTTTTAAGTCCTCTGAAATGGTAATAAAGGGTTGTGCTTTCCTTTCAAAGAGAAAACGTTTCTCGGCCATACATAAGATTCAAGAGTTTAGTTACCTCATTTTGTCGTTTAAATATTATATCACATTAAATCGTTTAAAAATATATATAAATTCAGAACTATTTTTGAACATGATAGAATTCCTCTGCATGAAGCCACGGTATAAAAATTATAGCGTGTCCAGGACACAGTTCTTTAATAGTTGTTGTAGAGTATATTTGGTGGTTGAATGGTTTTAGGTTGAATAGTACTTTAGTAACCTGAATTTTTTGCATTGAAATTACGACTTCAAATATTTTGCACGAGGTTGAACGATTGAATCATAGAATTGAAATAAGTTTGCATTATATAACTTGTTTTGCATACATCCTCAGGTCTTGTTAATTCATACTTTTAGAACATATGTAGCGAAGAAATAACGAAAGTTTTCACTTGGTTTACATTAAATTTTATAAACGTACACTCCGGGAGCTTCAAACAAGGGGGAGGTTCTCATTTCGATCGAATATTGAGGGTATATTAGTTCATATTACCGCAATTCTTCCTTTTTTGTTTGTTTGTCTGCTTGTTTGTTTGGAAACCACATATCTTGTAGGTACCATGAAGTTTTCGTGAAGATTTGATAAAGCAGATGAAAGGAAATCAGCGAACACTTCACTCACCTTATTGCCATGAAGATATATTTTGTTGAATGCTACTCAGTTGCGGAGGTTTGATCACATGCTTATGCAACATGACGTTCAGAATGCGTAATAAAGTGGTGCTTAGAATAAAGCTTCTGAGTGAAATTCGTAAGTTAACTTGAGACGTGAAAAAGAAAAGGTTCTCAATTGTTTTAGCAAAGGTACACTGTCCCTTGTTATTGTACACCAGGGTTGTCATACCCAGAAATCGTCAAATGAGGGATAAATACGCCCAATTTCGCCAAATGACTGGTGGTGGTAATTTCAAAATAGCTGCACGATCACAAGACGTTAAAAACCAAATCATCACGTATATGAAGTCTGCCTACCATAAGACTTCAACAATTGTACCATTTTTAGAATAAGTTGAGCGATTGTATGTCTGTTTAATTAAAAAGTTAAAAAAAGAGGATTCTGACATCTTTTCATAATAGCTGCACATTTGCAAGATGTTCACATTTAAAACTCTTGTGCGTGGGGCCCAAAATCACACAAAATGCTTCCAGGAAACAACGTACAAAGGGCGGAATCACGCGAAATGCATTTTCTTCCCCCAAATCCCGCCTTTACCCTGCTCAATTGGCGGAATTCCACACAATATGGCATCCCTGTTGTACACCTTTCTTGACCCCTTCTGTGAATGCAGATTATTCCATCCATATACTGCACAATAGAGGCTGCATCATATTTTACTACCTCTAGGTAGGGAGAGTGACCAAAGGAAATGTAGTGTTTTTTCCATAATTCAATAATACGGAAACCTACAACTTTTCATAATTTATGTTATTCAAGAGTATACTTCTTTTTTTAATGTGACAAAGGAAGAGCAGGATTTTGAGGACTTTCCTTGTAGATGGCCCTAGGAAGTTCGAATGTAGCTAGTGCCTGGAGGAGAATTCTAGCGGCCGGCTGCTCTGATCGGTAGTTTCCTATGTTTCCCCGATGAATTCCAGGCGAATGCCGAAGAAGTACCCTAACACACAGGTCTTAGATGGTGCACGATCTTTGGCTCCCTTGTCTTGTCCTACTCTCACCTTAGACACACACACACAAACACAACACACTATATTTACGTATATATATATAATATATTATATATTATATATATTATATAATATAGTATATATATATGGGGAGAGGTTGGAAGAAGAGCTTTGCACTCGGCTGAAGGAGGTAACATGCTGGAGATGGAAATCCTCGGAAGACGACGTGTAGAACGGCGCCAGATCTCACCATCCAAGGGGGATACCGCCACTTCCCAGGATAAAACATTTACTACACTAACGATACTATCGGCCATTGTAGATGACGAGCTCGTAAACATCAACCAATCAATCCAGTGAACAGATTACACGAGCGTCATCTTACTGGACTGACGAGGCGTCATTTTTGCCATAAGGGACGCAGGGTTCTTACACCGTTCAACACGAAGCGACTAAGTACTTTTTCCCTTCGCGGAACTTCGAAACTTCGCAAATGAAAAGAAGAATGTTGTTTTTGCCTATAAAGTTAACGATTATTACTTGAAGTATAGAGAGAGGGATTATTCGGTTCATCCTCTGGTTTCTTAATGGCCCCTAAAAATTTTGTACAATGTCCGAAACACTTTTGCAGATTACTGTGTTAGTGCTCTTGGAGAATATCCGTGGCGGGATAACCGTGTTTGAAAATCTCAAAATTCAAAATATATTTTAAGTAATTTTTGTTGTAAAAATCCGTAATGATCACAATGTTATCTTGCCCATACTTTTCCTTCAATTACTTTAAATCCTTCACAGAAGGTTTTTTAAATTTTATTTTTATTTATTTACCTTTAACATTTACTCATTCTTCAACTATTTATAGTTAAAATGATGGGAAGGGATTCTTAAACTCAAAAAAACGTGCGCAGATGATCTTCTCTCCCATACGTCACATACAGGTTTTACTGTTTTTTGACTAAATAAATAAAACTTATAAATATTAATCCATACATTTCGCTTCTTTATTAGTATGTCTTTCTAGTAATTATTTGTCCCTTCCCATACTTTAAGGGGGTTGTCCAACTCTTCTATGAAGAACTTCTCATCCAATTCGTTATCCCTTCGAGCTCATGGCAGCGTCAAAATATATTTCAGAATCCAGCAACGATCGCCTTTGCCGGGGCGGAAGATATCACTAGTGGCGCAGCTGCGTCCTGGCTGGACTTGCAACTCGTCAAATGGTCGCTGCGACACCGCAGCGCCTTCCGCGGTGACGCAGCGGCCCCTGATTGCGAGTGAACTGATCCATTGTGGGCGATGTGTTTCTAAACCGCCCGTCCAAATGTCCGCGTCAGCGTGTCAAAATAACGATCGTGTGAGCCGGTCTAACTTGGATCGGTGGGGTGTGATAGCAAATTCAGATAAATCTTCTCTGAATAGTGCTTCGATTGTGGCCGAATATTTTGAGAATAATCGTTGTTTCAACGCTGATCAATACCATAGGAATCAGGGTTCAAAAGTAAATACGTAATAATTCAGATTTTAATTTATTTTTGTTTTCTATAAGTTGTATATAAAATTAATGAAAACATATTTGTGTAATATAAATCAAAGTATATGACGACAATTCAGAGACTATTTGAAGAACGAAAAAAAGAGGTGAAGTCGAGTACAAATGTGTTCAGAAAACGAACACCTCTTCCGGTACTCTCGTTGTAAATGAGTGCTAATAGAGCATTTCTTTTCGTATTCATGTGCATAGTAAAAGTTTCTCTTTACGTAAGTCATGATAGACGAGGTGGCAAAATCACGGGCTGTTATGGGGAACCGTTTCATTGCAGTGTTGCACGTGAGATGAAGATTTTTTATTTAATTTCCTCAGTTCGTGACGTCACGAGCCGCAGCGGATTGTGGTTAGATTGTCAATCGGCAATGGAAGATCGTGTTCATCAAGTACAGGCTAATCTGCGAAATAAGTCGCAGCTGCTGGCCAAGGGGTCAGGTGATCACTAAAAAAAGTTACACGTGCCTTCTGCGTTTTTGACGCGCGTGTTATCTCGCTTTATTTACACTCGCCCTGCCGGACGTGTTATCATTTGGCGTCACCAGCTCTTCAGAAGGGTTACAAATGACATTATTCTGCGATTGGCTCACTTGTGAGGCAAAATTGACTCACCGTGAATTTATTTATAATTATTACATAAGATTTCAATGTTAATTTATTCTGTTTATTACTTGTCTATCACTGTTTTATTTTCACTAATTTGTTATTCACTGTCTAGGAAATTCAAATTTAAAAAATATAATTTCGGTGTCTTCCTTTTACTTTGACAATACATATTTACTCGTGTAATGCCATGACAAAGTCCGCCAGAGAGCTTTGATTTCTCGATAGTTCTTATATTTATTCACGTTAAACAAAATACTTATAGCAATATCACTAAAACTTAACAAATGATAACTATGTTATTCTGTTTCTAAACGCGGAACTAGAGTCAAATGTCTGCCAATAATACTGAAAGGTCCTAGTCTATAAATATTCAAGTTCTTATTGTATTACTGTTTCAAAATCCTCCCAAAATATTTTCAGAACACAAGAATAAGGTTATGGAAAAATTAACAGACATTCGTCAAAAATACACAGCAGTGAACGTGTTGCACCTACTAGTTTCTATATTCAAACTAGCCAAAAATGTCTTTATGTTAAGAAATAATAATTGTTGTTATAATTTTTATTATAATTATTACTATTATATTGTTTTAAAAATAAATGTTAATGAAAATAAAGTTTCTTTAACATTATTTTAACAACACGAACTTGAAATAATTATGAGTCGTCATTGTCAACAATATTGTTTATTACAATAGCAGTTTTCGATGGCTTAGACGTCATCATCAGTTTTTTTTATATGTATGGAAGCCACAAAATCAATAGTAGTCGTAGTTGACGACTTTGTCGACGTAGTTACGACGTAGTTACGACGTAGTTGTAAACGACTAGTCGTTTTGTGGCTTCCATACATCAGAAAACTGATGATGATGTCTAAGGCATCGAAAGCTGCTATTGTAATAAACAATATTGTTGACAATGACGACTCATATAATTATTTCATTGTAAATGCCAACGATAACTCACCACAGTATCAGTATATAACACAAACTTGACTTTATTGATCAGTAGATCAAGGCAAACTTATCCCAACATATTTGTTTTCCGAATTTGATCTTTAGAAAATGGCTTAAAAACTTAATTTGAGTTTGAACGATGCTACTTTGAGATCTCTGCACAAAACAGTACTTGCACTCTCTTTTTGTATTTATTCGATTTTCCACGTCGTTATTCGTAGCTTGTCTCTTGTAGTAAAAGTAATGAACATGTTTATGTGAATCATGACTTCGACAAAATGGCGCGCATTTCGCACCTTTTAAAACAATCTGGAGAAGAAATCTAGCGGTCGTCCGGTCTGATCGGTAATTTCATTAACCGCGCACTCCGTGGCCCGTTTGTTAGGGCTCTGCTCCGGCATTCACCTGGTGTTGATCGAAGAAACCACGGAAAACAAGAGCAGCCGCCTGCTAAAATTCTCCTCCAGAAGGCGGCTGAATTCGACCCAGTTGTCTAGCTAATGTAATCCTGCCCTCGTCGGGAATCCAACCGTACGACCACCTCGGTCAGAGGCACTGCAGTGACATCAGTTGCCTCTTATAATGGTCACAACTTCTTTTTGCCGCTCTTCAGTATACACAAATTTCTGAAAAACGTATGTACTTTCGTTCGTATGGGAAAATAAATTATTCTCATCTGAAATCTCCGAATTATGAAGTTCTACCGGAATCCAACATACAACTATAAAACAGGGAAACGATGATAAGAAATAAGTGGGAGTTACATTTCAAAGTATAAATTTCTTTGAGTACAATCATTTATAACAAGATACGTATATCAGTAGAAGTATCGGTAAAATTCATTATCACCATAAAGACAATGTTGGTCAGAAAACGCGAATAATTCAGACATGTGCATTGCTAGTATTTCGCAATCACCATTTGCTATTGGGAATATTTTTAAGAAATAATTTGATTTATGGTGTCTTTCTCGTGAAGAAAAATGTTTTGAAGACATTTACCCCCAAAAGAGGTCACGTAATTAACTGTAAAAATACTATCTTAATGATAATGATTACTTTCTCAATGTTTCTCATGACTATAGCCCAATAATTTTTTCTCATTTGGCCGAGTTATAATTCAAGAATGTTGTCATTTTTTATCTTGAAGGGAAATACACATTTGTCTATTATAATGTTAGTTTTGTCGACAAAATGAAATCTGATACTGCCAATATGCGAGGCGTGATTTTAATATGTGCATCAGGCGATATTTTATACGTTTCTGCTCATCTCCGTAGACCATATGAAGCATATTTGCTCGTTTCACCCTTTTCAGTCTTTGCATTCCTCACTGTAATGTCTCAATTGATACCGATATGTCATCTAAGAGATATCTACAGTGTGTTCTCTGCGACACTGCAAATGCCAATTAATGGGGCAACCAATGACGTAAGCCCTATTTAATATCAGTGTGCGAAAGTTTAATTTATGACTGACATTTTATGTCTTGAAGTCAGTCTCTAAACCTACTATATGCTTGCTCTCAGATTAATTTATAGAATATATTTGAGAAGTCAAACAGCGATTACAATGATTCATTTATTAAGATAATTTTTCTGAAATCCACAATATACAAGTAATACCACGTTAATATGAATTTCTATTAGTTTATAAATTATTGTTAATCTGAAAAATAAATAATTCTTTGGATGTACTTGGAAAAATTACTGTCTGAAGAGAATCGTAATGTAAATATTGGCGCATACAATTTGATATAGTAAATACAATGTCTAAATTAAAGGTATTTCACACTATTTTTTTTAAAGATGGAATGAATTTTCATAATTGATTGCTCTTTACCAAATGCATTTTGCGTTTTGTATTAAATGGATTTTGATATCCAAAGAGTGATAAGAAATATTTAGGAATATGTTGTCTCCAAAATATGTATTATTATTTAATAAAATACCAGTAAAAAATGAATAATTCATTAAATTAAATCATTGCCTGGGTATGATGACCATTTTACCCCGGTTACATCGAACTCAATTTGTACACTTCTGTGATTTCAGCCATAAATGCTTTCAGAACCATTTATGGCTTACAGACTTTTCTTCGACTCGTGTAAAGTTTTTAAAACCTAAGAAAGGTTAAAGTTAAGAAGCTTTTCGAGGGGAATTCATTTTACTTTTCACACCCGTAAACACATTTCCCCGTCATATAGTACATATTTTGGCAGAAACGAACCAAGCTTTACAAGTGCTGTAGTAGTTTATAAGATATTGACACAATCAAGTACAAGATCACATGGCAGATAGTCCTGTAAATTACATGGTGTGGCCACTTAACCTTTGTAATCACTTAGATCCGGTCTCCCCACATTTTAAATACAATTTTGCCATGTATGCATTTAACATACTCGTCGGATTTCAATCTAGAAATACAGTAAGAAGTTCAACAAGGCGATTTTTCTCCTTTGAGATTACAATGTTTGAACCTTTGCGTCTTCCTGTATTTTGACTAAGTAGGTTTTTTGGGTAAATACAGTCATATACATTATGAAGCAAAAGTTTCATTCTTAATACTGATGTATAAAAATAAGATCATAAATTTATTTTATTTGTGAAAATCTGCAATAAAAATATCTGACGGCTTAGCCTGGATTATTACAAGAAATGGCAGCATTGCACCTGCAGTTCATTAAGCAGATGGTTTTGTGTTTTTTCTTTTTTTCGGAGCCTTTGGACTTCCCAATAGGGTTAAATTTTTCCTTCAATCACGATTTTTGTCTTTAGAAGGAAGAATACGAAGAACTTATTGCCCTTACATTCTTTCATCAAAACAATGACCGAGTTTCCTTATCAAGATTGAATAATCAGATTAAGATGAAAAATGTGTTCTCGAAAGTTTTGCTTTGACAACTAAACACGATTCCAAGTTTCAGATTAATCTTGCTTATCATTTCACCTTTACATTATTTGCTATCTGTAATAAATGTTGATTTGTTAATAAGACAATTCCTGTAAAGAAAGAAAATTTCTTTCGATAATTAATATTTAAAATTACATGGCATAAAAATGCTACTGAACGTAGTCCTGAAACATACGTAATTTTATTTCATCGTAGACCTCAAAATATAAGTACATTCACGAAACGTTTCAATAGTAAAAATATACATATATCGTGTGTCAATTTAATCAAGATATATTTTTTTTACTTTTTGCATTGAGAATTTTCAGATTTTTTGAATGCTTTATCAATGAACAGGTCATCTCTTACTAACCTATGCAATGCTACGAAGCTACAGTGCAGTGGTGCCGTGCTCTGATTTAGTCTCCAACAATTGCCTGCTACTAATGGGGGGGAGGCAAAGTGTAATATATAGCCGCACGTGATGTCATTCCAAGAGAAAAGAGGCAAATTATGACAAACTTCAGTGAAGGGATAAAAACAAAAGCCTTGATTCTTGGCAGAGTCGTATTCTTTTCCAGGGGATCTAGGCAACTTCTTCCTTTTGAAATAAAATTTTTAAAGTGAAGTTCAATTTTTTTAATCATCGGAAAACATCTCAAATATTTGCTCTAAAATATTTGTAAATAAAAACTAGTTTCATAAGCATTGTCCATACAATCATATCTACAACTAGTGACCTGAAACCGCAACAAGCTGCTGAATGAAATCATTCTAAATGATTCTACAAAACGTAGTACGCTCACGGTCCAAGACCAACAAATAAGTTGCTCTCGTAGAACATTGCAGTGAATGAAATATTTCATCAAATATGGTCTTTGGGAATATTGTAATAACATTATAATGTGTACGGATACACATTACAACAGCTCTTTCCATACCAAGTATATAAAAAGTTGATTTTCCATAACACTTAAATAGAAAGTGTTTAACGATATGGGCCGCTTCCTTAGAGCCTTGCTGTCTTATGAGTATATGGGAGGAAACACAATCAAATATTAGAATTTTCAATAGAAATCGAAACTGTTTGATTATTTGCCGAGTTTCTGAGCATCTAACGAAACCACACACACGCCTCACATGGCCGGAAGTTGCATAGTTTTCCATCAAAATTAGGCGTGATTCGAAAGGAGTCTTACAGACAGGACCACACGCGGTCAAATCTTTTGTCTCGCTTTTTCAAATCTTTTTTGTTCTCGCACATAGGCAAATCTTTGTCTCGCTTTTTCAAATCTTTTTGTCTCGCACATTAGGGTCAATCTTTTGCTCTCGCTTTTCAAATCTTTTGTCTCGCACATAGAGTCAAATTCTTTTGTCTCCGCTTTTCAAATTTCTTTTTTGTCTCGCAACAGAAGGTTCAAATCTTTGTCTCGCCTTTTCAAAATCTTTTTTGTCTCGCACATAGGTCAATCTTTTGTCTCGCTTTTCAAATCTTTTTGTTCTCGCCACATAGGTCAATTCTTTTGGTTCTCGCTTTTTCAAATCTTTTTGTCTCGCACATAGGTCAAATCTTGTTGTCTCGCTTTTCAAATCTTTTTGTCTCGCACATAGGTTCAATCTTTTGTCTCGCTTTTCAAATCTTTTTGTTCTCGGGCACATAGAGTCAAATCTTTTGTTTCTCGATTTCAAAATCTTTTTGTCTCGCACATAGGTCAAATCTTTTGCTCCTTTTCAAAAATCTTTTTGCTCGCCACATAGTCAAATCTTTTGTCCTCGATTTCCCCAAATCTTTTTGTCTCGCCACATAGGTCAAATCTTTTGTCTCGATTTTCAAAATCTTTTTGTCTCGCACATAGGTCAAATCTTTTGTCTCGATTTTCAAATCTTTTTGCTCGCACAAGTCAAATCTTTTGTCTCGATTTTCAAATCTTTTTGTCTCGCAAATAGGTCAAATCTTTTGTTCTCGCTTTTCAAATCTTTTTGTCTCGCACATAGGTCAAATCTTTTTTGTCTCGCTTTTCAAATCTTTTTTCTCGCACATAGGTCAAATCTTTGTCTCGCTTTTCAAATTTTTGTGCGCACATAGTCAAATCTTTGTCTCGCTTTTCAAATCTTTTTGTCTCGCACATAGGTCAAATATCTTTTGTCTCGATTTTCAATCTTTTTGATGTCTCGCACATAGGTCAAATCTTTTGTCTCGCTTTTTCAAATCTTTTTGTCTCGCACATAGGGTCAAATCTTTTGTCCGCTTTTCAAATCTTTTTTGTCTCGCACATAGGGTCCAAATCTTTTGTTCTCGATTTTCAAATCTTTTTGTCTCGCACATAGGTCCAAAAAATCTTTTGTCTTCCTTTCAAATTCTTTTTGTCTCGCCACAATAGGTCAAATCTTTTTGTCTCCCGCTTTTCAAATCTTTTTGCTCCGCACATAGGTCAAATCTTTTGTTCGATTTTCAAATCTTTTTAGTCTCGCACATAGTGTCAAATCTTTTTGTCTCGCTTTTCAAATCTTTTTTGTCTCGCCACATAGGTCAAAAATCTTTTGTCTCGCTTTTCAAATCTTTTTGTCTCGCCACATAGGGTCACAATCTTTTGTCTCGAGTTTCAAATCTTTTGTCTCGCACATAGGTCAAATCTTTTTCTCGATTTTCAAATCTTTTTGTCTCTTCCAATAGGTTCAAATCTTTTGTCTCGCTTTCAAATCTTTTTGTCTCGCACATAGGTTCAAATCTTTTGTCTCGATTTTTCAAATTCTTTTTGTCTCGCACATAGTTCAAATCTTTTGTCTCGCTTTTCAATCTTTTTGTCTTCGCACATAGGGTTCAAATTCTTTTGTCTCGCTTTTTCAAATCTTTTTGCTCTCGCACATAGAGTCCAAATCTTTTGTCTTCGCTTGTCAAATCTTTTTGTCTCGCACATAGGTCAAATCTTTTGTCTCGATTGCAAATCTTTTTGTCTCGCACATAGGTCAAATCTTTTGTCTCGCTTTTCAAAGCTTTTTGTCTTCGCACATAGGTTCCAATCTTTGTCCCCCGATTTTCAAATCTTTTTTGGTTCTCGCACATAGGTCAAACTCTTTTGTCTCTCGAATTTTCAAATCTTTTTGTCTGCTAGTCATTTGCATTTAAAGCTTTGCTGTCAAATCTTTTGTCTCGCTTTTCAAATCTTTTTGTCTCGCACATAGGTAAACTGTTCTTCAATTTTTGTCTCGCACATGGTTCAATCTTTTGTCTGTTTCATCTTTTTCTGCACATAGGTCAAATCTTTTGTCTCGCTTTTCAAATCCTTTTTGTCTCGCACATAGGTCAACATCTTTTGTTCTCGCTTTTCAAATCTTTTGTCTCGCACATAGGTCAAATCTTTTGTCTCGATTTTCAAATCTTTTTTGTCTCGCACATAGGGTCAAATCTTTTGGTCCTCGCTTTTCAAATCTTTTTTGTCTTCGCACATAGGTCAAAATCTTTGTCTCGCTTTCAAATATCTTTTTGTCTCGCACATGTCAAAATCTTTTGTTCTCGATTTTCAAATCTTTTTTTCTCGCACATTATATTTGGTAAATCTTTGTCTCCGCTTTTTCAATCTTTTTGTCTCGCACATAGGTCAAATCCTTTGTCTGCCTTTTCAAATCTTTTTGTCGTGCACATATGGTCAAATCTTTTGTTCTCGATTTTCCAAATCTTTTTGTCTCGCACATAGGTCAAATCTTTGTCTCGCTTTTCAAATCTTTTGTCTCGCACATAGGTCAAATCTTTTGTCTCGCTTTTTCAAATCTTTTTGGTCTCGCACATTGGTCAACTTTGTTCATCAGCTTTTACTGGTCATTTTGTCCCCGATTTCAAATCTTTTTGTCTCGCACATAGGTCAAAATCTTTTGTCTCGATTTTCAAATCTTTTTGTCTCGCACCATTAGGTCAAATCTTTTTGTCTCGTCTTCAAATCTTTTTGTCTCGCACATAGGTCAAAATCTTTTGTCTCGATTTTCAAATCTTTTTGTCTCGCCATAGGTCAAATCTTTTGTCTCGCTTTTCAAATCTTTTGTCTCGCACATAGGTCAAAATCTTTTGTCTCGCTTTTCAAATCCTTTTGGTCTCGCACATAGGTTCAAAATCTTTTGTCTCGCCTTTTCAAATCTTTTTGTTCGCACATAGGGTCAAATCTTTTGTCTCGTTTAATCTTTTGTCTCCAGTAAATCTTTTTCTCGTTTCAATCTTGCTGCAACATAAGGTCAAATCTTTTGTCTGATTTCATCTTTGCTACATGTTCAAATCTTTTTGTCTCGGTTTCCAACTTTGCTGCCATAGGAATTTGCTCACAAATCTTTTCATAGGGTCATCTGCCGTTTTCAAATCTTTTTGTCTCGCACATAGGTCCAATCTCCGCTTTAATCTTTTGTCACAGTAGATTTGTCTCGCTTTTTCAAATCTTTTTGTCTCGCACATAGGTCAAATCTTTTGTCTCGCTTTTCAAATCTTTTTGTTTTCGCACATAGGTCAAAAATCTTTTTTGTCTCGTTTCAAAATCTTTTGTCTCTCCACATAGGCAAATCTTTGGTGTCTCGCTTTTCAAAGCTTTTTGTCTCGCACATAGGTCAAATCTTTTTGTCTCGCTTTTCAAATCTTTTTGTCCTCGCACCATAGGTCAAATCTTTGTCTCGCTTTTCAAATCTTTTTGTCTCGCGGACTCTGTTTTACGGGAAACAATTCAGCTACACGTAAAGTAGAAGTAAATATGTCTGCACTAGCACTTCGAACGCACAGAAGCTACTGCGTATACTACTTCACTTTCTTCTAAGATTGTAGAATTAGACATTGAATGTTTTGTTCGGAATTTCTTCCAGTATTGAACTATTGCAGAAAAGTGAACAAACTCACGTTTCCCATTAAATTTCAAAACTATCAGAATTATTCACCGAACATTTTTGGTCAAATTGTAAAACAATTCAATGTGAAATACAACGGTCCTAGTTTTAAAGTTTAACGTATTCTTATTTATGAAAATAAATTATTTTCCCACCCCGGCCATGTTATATCGCAGCAAACTCCTTAAAAACTACAGATATATATATTTTGTTTATTTTCCTGTAAATACTCTCAAGTCAAAAACAGAAAATTGTAATGAAGGAAGTTGCTTCCATCAGGGCTACCGATTCCGTCATACCAGTTTGATTACTTGTACTAAAATGTCTTTCTCCTACCAATGTAGGGGGTAGAGAAGTCTATTACGAATAGGAACTCCCACAATACACAAGCCCTGAATAAAGAAAGTCTCTACGCTTCAAGCGAGCACGACTACATCCGCGTGAATCCCGAATGCTGGGACGGGAGCCTAAGCCAAGATCAGTGAGTCGGCAAACTGGAAAACGGTTGATAACTCTGTTTATCAAACCAAGAGAAACATCTCCGTGACCGAAATAGTCCGTTTGAGCCTCCTGTTCTCGTGGCATAGCAACTGACTGAGAAATGACGCTCGGCAGATTTGAAGCTTTGGATCTTAGCTGCTGCATTAGCCGCTCGGAGTTACACATTTTCGCACATGTGACAACAATAGAGATTAATATATTTGTTTAGAAAGAAAACTTAATCCAGAAATTTAAAAAAAAGCAGTCGAATTGTGTAAATTGGGTGATTGTTTTTTGTTTTTTTTTAATTTCTGGATCAAGTTTTCTTTCTGAACAAATATATTCATCTCTTTTTGGTAAATAATAAACAATTTTCATGTTCCTGAAGTGTTTCTATTCTTCTGCAATTCAAATTTTTACCTAGAAATATTTTTTTCAAACCAACTTTTCAGTGCTTCTTGCGGCTCAGCATACGGAATATCCAACTAGTTTATTTGACAAAATATGCTTAAAATTGTCTTAAGAGCTTATTTTCGAAGTTTCAACGGTTCCTACCTGGACACCATCTATATGCCTGTGGATAAGTTGGAGGGAGATGCTGATGAAAAGAAAACGATGGTTGGTTCCCACCGAAGCTACCAGGGTTTGTACAGCAAATGTACTACAGATTTACTAATTTCTATAAACAAAATGGTTCGTATATAACACTAAGGTAGGGTTTAGAGCGCTTCAGCAGTATTATTTAGCAGCATTATAATCCAGCGTTAAAAGTAGCACGCAGATGCCATCGGATTGCTCCAACAATGCCCCTGGGCGGATGATCGCAAAGTTCAAGCGTTAATTGTTAATATTTTATTGTTAACGTTGACTAATGTTCGGACTTCGGAAACCTATCCATTCATTCTCCAACGACATGAGCCGATATTGGGAATTTTGTAACTTGCCCACAACGCCCATTCAGTGGGAAGCGGAACTGTTAGAAGATAAAGAGGTTCTCATTGAAAGCTGAACTAATACCCTGTCTCTTACCAGAGCGGGGTTTAAGATAAGAGTAACTTATTGGAGTAATTCTGTAGAATCATTATCTGCTTCTTATCAGAGTATAATTTGAATGGTGGTTGAAATGAAAGCTAGGAAGACAAACTCACTACACAGTCCAGCCTTGTCCATCGATCAGAAGTTTCAGTATTTTCCCTATTTGTAACTATGTTTGAAGTAATTATTAGTAACCAAGTTAGACGCCTATCTTCTCATTCTTCCCCTATTGTTTCTTGATGTATTGAAAGGTTCCCAAACAACTAATCTTCACAAAATAATATCGTTCTCTCCTAACGTTCCATTTAGGGTATCACAACGTTCAAAACAAATGTGAAATGCAATTCCTTCCTTAGAGCTCATAATTTCACAAACTTCCGCATATCTATGGCATCATGTATACAAAACTTCGTCTCAATCTTTATTGATAGTTTAGGAAATTCAAATGCCAGAGATTCAGAGTAATGTTTTCTTTTCGGCTTTCGGATCAAAGAAACTCAATTAAGGTGACATTGAGTTTAAATGCTTTAGATTTTAATAAAATACAAATAAAATGCTAAAAATGATTGAAATATCAGACCAACAATTTCAATTCCTGAAAGTAAAGCTGTGGCCCGGGAAGTTTCTCAATAAAAAAAATTAGTTCAGAAAGGTAGGATCTTTGAAATACAAACGAGATACACACTAAAAAGATTGGAGTGACGATCGGCGGTGAACAAAATGAATACACTTCCAAATATACGAATTAATATAGATTTGACCGCCGCCTGAGTTCGAAAATAACTTGCCATACTCTTGTGAAGTGTCGCAGGATCAATCAGACTTGAGTTTGTTCTCAATAAGCCAGTTTTTCTTCACTCCAGTAAGTGTAATCGCAAATAGAAACGTTTAGTTGAATATTGGCCTCACAGAGTTTCGTAAAAGATTTTTATGACACAAATAGTTTATAAAACTAGTTCAATAACGCTTTAATTCAAAATGGTGCTTTCCCAGCTATAAAATCTCGGTTTATAGTTAACACTCCTGTTAGTATGGACAAAGACTAAGTAGTACGAAAGACTACTTACTTTACCTCAGTTTCAATTTTTCACTACCTCTCTTTATCCAGACATTTGATCGTTCTTTTGGATTCAAAGTATTCATGATTTTTGATAAACATGTACTTATTTTGATATCTTTTCATTAATTATATTAATAAACAAATTTATTTTTCCGATTTATATTTAATGCCATTAATGCGTAGGACACTCGAAAGCCATCAACTCTCGCCAAATTCAAACTCGCAGCAACACTTCCTTGGATGACGGAGGGGAAGTAGCTTGGCCGGAGCCAGTGAATATAAAGGGGTCCAATCAATTGATTCATGATTCCGGGCGCCGCAACTGCTAAGGTGTTAGTCCCGTCAGTGTAGTGAATGTTTTTACCCGTGAGGTGGCGGTGATCTTCCCCCCGGAAAAGTGAGATCCAGCACGACCTACCAGTCGGATAGAGGAGTTTTCCCCTACCAGGTATCTCCCACCAGAGAGGCACAGCCCAACCAACACCAGCTCTACTGTAAGCTCCCGACCGGTCTCCCGGCATATGCGGTAGTATAGTGCATGCAAGTGTACGTAAGTAAGGGGTGAGGGAAGGACAAAGAAGTGGAAGGAAAGATCGCGCGTGATCAATGAACCGTTTGTTAGGGTACTGCTTCAGCATTCACCTGGTGTTAATTGGTGAAACCACAGAAACCTACCAATCAGAGCAGTCTGCCACTAGAAATCTTCAGACAGCGACTGAATTCGACCTAGCTGAAAAGCTAGTGTCCTGTCACCGTTGGGACACGAAACTAGACTCCGCTCAGAGGCACTGTAGTGACAGTTGATGCCGTGAACCACCTCTCTCGGTGAGGCTTATCCAGATATAAGCGCATGCGCGCGGGAACGTTTCTTGTATGCGCTGCATCTATAGATTGTTCTCGTAAATGCTTGCTTGTTCTCGTAAGATTTAATTTGTAGTTGCATGGATGTGTCTATTCTTGCAGGGAAATGGGATAGTCTATTTCTCTTTCATCTCTCTCTCTCTCTCTCTCTCTCTCTCTCTCTTTCCACTTTCCATTTTCTCTCTCACTTTTTCCCTTTTCTCTCTCTCTCTTTCCCTTATATATCGTTCTTGTTCCTTCCCTTTTTTCCTTCTTTCTTTTGTGTGCCATCCTGCCTGCAGGTGTTGCTGAATTGGCTCTCGAAACAACCAATCACTTTCAATGCGCCGTGTCGTGGCCACCCGTGTTCGTATTCTGACAAAATAAGCTCGTATAAACGTAAAACATTACAAAATACGAATTCACATTACTGTATATACACGAAGAAATGAAGCGCGGTTTTGAGAATATTATTTTGTTACATCTCGTCTAATTGCAGAGAGTGAACATGTACTTCGATGGGAAACGAAAACAGAAAAAGGAAGAAAAAGGGGTTCGTCACATGTGTTTAGTAGGCACACAGTCACGATCTGTTGGTGAGGTGTAGACTCGAGCGGATGACTCATATTCACCACAGCAAATCAAGAGGACAACAAAGGAACAGATCCAAGAGGACACAAAAAAAATATCCGCGGAGGAAAACTTTCCTTAGTCTCCCTCAGAGAACGAGTTTGCGGTGTGCAACCTTGAAAGCTTATATTTCCGCGTGTTGAAACGGATGTTACGTCACGTGACAGGATTGCGCCGAGTTGTCCGTGATGTTATTTTTCGCGAGGCCCATTTTTCGTAAGAAAAGTCTACATGCAAGTATGTCAAGTACGCAAAGAGTGCAGATGAATTCAAAAGAATTTAGATAATTACCGAACATAAACCATGTAGACTTGCATTAATGGAATGCATCAGAAAAAACTTCATCGTTCATTACTAAGTGTGCCGTTTATGCAGGGTGAGAAGGCTGCGTGTGCCGAGAGCTGATTTTTGACTTCTGCCCCAGATGGAGAACTGAGCAAGGCTCAGTCGAGTCTCGAGACTGGCAAGGCAGGTCTAGGAAATTCCAAGAATTCTCGAGAAATATTCTTCAGTCCTCCGTTCTGTGAAACCATTTACGAATCTCCAACATTTCACTAGCTGGTAGACGTATAAGGACGTATGAGAGGGTTAAGTAAACTATTAACTTTTTCATATGACTTTATAAATGAATTAAAATATCTTTGTAGTATACAGTTAAAATTTTGATTTGCGCAAATGTTGACATTAAAAAATTGCTGTTACTAGGACTACATTGTGTGAATTCTCAGCGCACAGCTAATGAATATTAGAATATTAACGCCGTACATAAAGTATTATTTATTAAAAAAATAGTCTGAAAATTTCAAGTGCACGGTGACAGGGGTAATATTGTCGAATCTGTACAATTACAAAAAAGGTGTTTTATATATATATATATATATATATATATATATATATATATATATATATATTATTTACCTAGGAATGCCCATGTGAAATTCTACACTTCCAAAATTCTTATTATTTTAAAAGGGCAAATAGCTTATTGCTGGATCCGAACTCCGAATGTTTCTGAAGCCAGTGCTTCGGAGTGGGGATATCATCCAAAAAAATGTAATAGAACTTCCAAAATTTATCATTGTGTAGATTACGACGTAATAAACTTAGTTGTTCCATTTATGGGAAATGGAAAAAGGTTCTAATGGCCAAAAGGCTTCGTACCTGATTTATGCACATTGGTAACGCGTTTTCAAAAGCAATGTACGTTGCAAGTTGCATATATCCCTACATTCTTATAATACCGTGAATCTGCGAAATTCTATTTCCTCGTTTTAAATAATTCTCATGCAGGTCTACGAGTGATTACATATCCAATATTAACATGTTTACGTAGTTTTCTGTCATTTTTTTTCAAAACGGGGACAACATCATTATATTTCTTTATCGTACTGTACATACTAGAGGGGATCGCCTAATTTTTTTTCAAATTGTAAAAATACTGAGAGGGGAGATCAACAACATTCAGAAACAAGCAAAAATAATGAACGCTCTAACAACAATGTTATTCAAATTATCTAAATTTATTAAAACAGTTAGAATTATTAAGTTCGATGTATTGGATAGCTCTCTCAATTAAAACTTACTACACTAGCGAGTTGAGCCTGCATCTTGCTCGATAATTGTTGAACCTAGATCGCGAGTCTTCCCCCCAGACATCGTCGAGCCGGGATATTGCAATTGTCAAGGGAAATCTCTATGTCACGGCACTGTACACCTTGTAAATACGATACTTAATTGGCAAATTCGATTCTTTCATCTGCCTTTGAAAATGTATGGTACCGATTTCTTCAAATGTAACATAAAGTGGGGTTTTATGCTTGAAAATATTGTTTTGCCCATCGCGGTGGACAAGTTCTGCAATAAGAACGTGAACGAGTTACTCGATAAACACGTTGTTCTGCACGGAAGACATTATCGTGATACGTATCGTCACACTACAAAAGTGCGTCATTGGAAAGGGATCGAATTCCACATTGTAATGAGCAAATTATGTGGACCATGCCAAATGACACGGGGGCAGCAAAAGAGGTGGTTACAACTCAACCAACCCAGTATGAATGCCGCGAGTAGTGTCTAGACAATGTACCGACAGCAAGCTAATCGAAATATTTTTATTCTAACTAGTAGGTACGGCCAGTAACTGTTAATTGCTAACTTTAAAAAAATTGCAGCATTGTTATAACAAAACAATACTGGTTCAAGCAAAATTAATAATATTGACCAGTATAACAATAATAAGGATGTTATGTAAACGTAAATGAAGATCTTACGTAACTTAGAACCGAAATTATTCGTTGTACAATTAACGTATCACTCCCCATCACACTTCAAGGCACTATATAATCCATTACATAAAACATAATATATACATCATTATATTATTAATAATAATATATTGAGTCAGATATAAAATTACACTCGTGTATGACGAGTCAATATAATGGCATGGGTGGAGATAGCGAAGTTACAATACTATTCAGAAGCCAAAGAAGTGACCATCTCAGCATTTGCTCAAGGGACCAGGGAAACGGAACAAATAACCTGATCAAGACGGGACATTGGCCTAGGAATTATACTATATTACTTGTTACAAATAGATAAAGGTATTACATAGAAGATAATTATTTTTAGAGCAAATAATTCAACTTTTCAAGATTTGTACAGTTTTATGTTTAAAGTAAAAGTAAAATTTACTTGTTATTGTCATGTTACTGCAACGATTTATAATAATAATTGTAATAATAATAACTATAATAATAATAATAATAATAATAATAATAATAATAATACAATAGTACATAATAGCAACTACATATAATTTAACAATATTAGTATATTCTATGATGAAATATTGAATTGGTTAGGAGGATGCAGGTTTTGGCCAGTTTTTTTTCTTCTATTTGTACACTTAGTCCTACTGCAGTACCTAATGCATCTAGCAAATCGTGGGTGAAGGAAACAAATTTTGGTCAGGTATTCTCCTTATACATCACAGGACGCGATAAGCTAATAATTTTTTCTTTGCTTCAGTTCGAAACATGTCACATGAAACAGAAAGTCATATGGGATAATTTTTTTATTTATTTATATTTTTTAACTGAAGTATTGTTGTGATTTGAATATTTCTTCAGACTGTAGAACATGTTTTTAAGCAGGAAAGCTTTCAATTTACTTTTAAATGTATAAATTGTGATTATGTCTTTAATATCATTGTCCAGTTTGTTGTAAAGTGTAATGCCCTCTATTACTGATGTATGCATAAATAAAATAATAAAAAATATAAGAGGAACTGCTTGTTACTTATATTTTCGAACACTTGGAGAAAAGGGTTCAAATATTTTTGCTGGCAAATATTAATAGTTAAATTTCTGAAGGAAAATTTCCTTGATATCCGTTTTTTGCTGTCTTGATGGGATTTTGTGACAGTTATACCCTCTACTGAAGTATTTAGGTTTAAGCATTTCCGAATATACTTCTTTCCACGCCGGATAACGGCAATATGCTTCACACAAAGCCAATTTTCCAGCTGTTGTACGCCTTTTTTTGATCGACTCTCACCCCATTTATAATATCGTACTTCTTCTGCAGTAAAATGATTCAGTCCTACACTGAATAATAATGTAATATAGACCCACACCGAATCCTTTTAAAATTTAACATAAGCTTTCATGAATCAAGCATGTAGGAGAATTCATGGGTTACAATCCAATTTTTATTAGTCTAAGACTAATTTTTTATGACATCAAAACCGATATCGTAGGTCGGTCAAGAATGTTAGATATAAACACGATAATAAGGAAAGCCTTTCCCGGCTATTAATTATAGCAGGATTTCCCAACGTACATGCTCGTCGACCCGTCTCGACGCTTGCGTGCTAATTACAGGTAGTGACTACGCGCATGAACGCTGGCCTGTTCCGTGCCCCTTTTCTGAAGGCCAAGATACTTCTTAGGGGGCACTAAGACGGGAAGAAGTTAGGTATTTCGTCGAGTAGAAGTAAAAATATATATTGTTCATGACTTTTTATTTAACTTCTATGGTAAAATGCATTCGTTTAGTAAGAGTTGGGACCTTATATTATTTATTATTATTGACTGACGTATGGGCCCTCTCGGACCAAGCGAAGTACAACATAGAAGTCTTTAAGCGCTTCCTAATCTTCTTTTGTGCCTATATCTCCTTTACTATGTCAGAGTGTTTTTTTCTCTTTATTTTTTTCTCTGTCCAAGAGGTTGCTGTTTTTTTGATTTGTTTTCCGCATGGCCAACCCTCCCGTCACAAATTTTCGGTGTAAAAAACTTTCTATCGCGGATTTCCTGCTGTGCTATCCCAGCTTAGTTCGCTTATTTCAGGTCTTATTTAATTGCATCTATCCATTTTATTGTTTCAATTTTTGCTTTACGTCTTTACGGTTTTCTTAGAATTCCTCTATTTGCCTTGTCAACCTAATTGGTTCCATTCTTTTAATATGTCCATAAAAATTTAGCCTGCGCTTTTTAATGCCAGAATATATATATATATATATATATATATATATATATATATATATATATATATATATATATAGTGGGTGTGGGTGTACTTTTGTACTCTTTTATTTGCTCTCAGTCTGTAAATTCCTTGCTCAGTGTGTTTGGGGCCTACATTTTCCTGATATTTTTTATTATTTCTTATTTATTTGCTTTATTCCCAGTCGGATTTTAAAAGAAATTTATAATATCAGCGCATCGGGTCACGCGGTATAGCAATTCTGCACTGAGTAGTAGGAGAGTTGGAAGGGGATCTTGTCGATATTGATAAAGTCCTCACGTGGCGGCGGATTTTCCTGCTTCGAATCGCACATGTCGTCGCTTCTCTACTATACTGTTGAAAAAAGGTAAACCAGACCAAAAAAATAACCATTATTTATGTAAAATAAATCTTCATCTTGGACAATACATAAACTGCCGGTTGGTAGAAGGTGCATCGCTATTTCATGGGCGGAGTTCACCTCATAATTTTATGAAATAATTTTGCCCGAAGAATTCAGAGTTGTATAAAATCCATTTTCATAAATGAAAAAAACCAAGAGGCATAAACAATTGTTTGATATAATTTGCAAAGCGATATTTCTTACCGTCGATTAATGGAAAGCAAATCAAATTGCGAAAAAATTAAACCGTGTTCTTCGGAACAAAACAGTTTTTTTTGTGTTACAGCAGTATTACGGTGAAGCGACGATGTTCGCCCTCTCCTCTACGTCTCTTGACTCGGCGCATCGCAGCTGCAAGGCTAATCTTTGGAGAGTGCATCGCAGAATATTTGCATTACGCGTCCGGAAGCTGTACGATGTCGAGTTTTTCCGGAAAGGAAACGTTCGCACGAAAACCGATTGTGCCTCACTTCTTAAATAGATGTATAATAAGAGACACTCTTTAATTGTCGTGAGTGTGGAATTTTTGTCTTGTATACACAGCCATCATTACACAAGCGAAATTATTTAATTATCAGCACTCGTGCGTGGAAGTGTGGGAATGCCACCTCCTGACTCTCGTCACACATAATGAGACTGGTGATGAAGGCAAAGCCGTCGAAAGAAGGCTATCTGTATAAATCTAAGTTGACAAAGACGACTTCAATTATTTCATCCTCATGCGTTGAAACTAGTAATCGCCTTCATTTTTTATTGACTGGAAAGTGTTACTTTGCAGTACGCGCAAGGCGAAGTGCATTGAGCCGTGTACATACAGTAAAGAAATTGCTTCCAAATAAAACAAGATCCTGCAAAGTAAACAAAACACTTGCGAGATAGGAATCAACATGCCTGCCTACTTGATTATTAAGAAAAATCCCAAGAGTTTTTATTTGTTAGTTTTCATAAATTCGTACTAAAATAATAATGTATGCTATTACACGGCAAAAAATAACCTTTGCACTTCACCATATCCATGATACTGTAACAAGGTAACTTGTTACAGTATCATGGATCTGGTATACTGCAACTGTTCTTCTTTATACGTGTAATATGAACATAATTTTTGGCGTACTCATTTCAAAACTCCAGGCTCGGCTCCTATCAATGTCTCGTTCACTAACATTTCATTCTTATAACAAAGATTAACTTTATCCACTAGTTACGTAAAGAACTATTTTGTTACGTATACTAAAAGGAACCGAGTTCAGATTTTTAATCTTTTCACTACTCCCACATATCAAGACTGACGATACGGTGTTCCACTGCTTGCGGGTATTCCTCTAACCAGGTATCTCCTTCTAGCGAGGCATCACCCCAGTCGGGTCGAGCTCTAAGCTCTCGACTGTTAGAATACATGCAAGTGTGTATGTAAGGGGAGATTACTGAACTAGGAGAAAGGGTTGATCATATGCAGTTTGTGGTCCGTTTGTTACGACACTGCACCTGCTAGGTTGGAGAAACCACGGAAAATTACCGATCAGAGCAGACGGCCGCCAGAATTCTTCATCAGACATCGGTTGGATTCGACGTGGACGTACTGTCGTAAATCCGACGCCGGGGCTCGAACAACAGGACCCCTCGGTAAAAGTCGCTACAGAGTTAGCGGAAATGCAGATGCTTAGATGAACTCCATTGGTATTTTTCCTCTGATATATTTCGGTCTTCCTCCAGATATAAAGTTTTAGTCAATATTAGGAGCGATAATTGTTTCAGATTGTGACAATACTCTCCAGTCGACATTATTGTGACTTCAAAACTTTGGTGATAACCGGTCTAAACCGAAAGCTGTAAATATGTAATCAATCTATTAGACACAAAAATAGGTAAATGTTCTAGTCATTGGTTTTCACAAACACTTCAAACTCTCGAACAACGTATATTTTATTTGTCACGCTTAAAAATCGCCACACGGTGCGACATTTAAAGCACACTGTTTTCGTTTTGATGTTATGAAAGGAAAATTATAAAACAATATCTGTCAAATTAATTGTAGTTGTAAACACATTATCTGAATATTTCTGTCACTATTGAAAATGTAAATCGTCAATATTTCTCTTATTGATCATGAGATGTACTGAATGGAAAGAGATTACTTGAATTCTTCAAAATAGTTTTATGGGTATTTTTTCGGCTCCTCACGGAAAAATTCTCATTTGTATTGTCAATATCTGGGCCCACAACTCTTCTAGAATTTTTAGAAGACCGTAGACAACATGTATCATATTACATGTTGTCTACGGTCGTGAAGATAAGAACATTTTACATTTGATGCATAAAAATTATATGTTCAGGGATCACTGCCGTTCCAAGGTGGCTCTACAAAGTTCAACTTCATATTTCTATCAAGGTCATTGAATACCCTGCATGTGCTTAGCGAGTAAGTCTTTTCTTCGTAACATTTTGTTTGCCCAATGGAGTTCCTATGTGTAGAAGTCTCTTGAGATAAGAGCACTGCAAATACGAGGTGAAGATAAGATATAGTGTGTAAACTTCACACTGTACACCTGCTTGCATGTAAATTACAGAAGAGGAGGTTGTGATTTTTCTTGAGGAGTACGGTAGCTTCTGAGACAAACAATCGACCCGATACTTCCCATGTTGATATCGAAAGAAACATGAGCGTTGAGACCAGTTTTCATATCTTCATTTGTAAAATACAGTTCTTGAATTTTGAACTCATCAGTGAACATACGTAACAATAAAAAAGGCTTAATAATAAAAAAGCCCGATCTGAGGTCAGAACGTCAACTAGTGTTCTGACTCCTGACTCCTTTATTACAGAACTTATTAGTTTTTGTATTCATGAAGTTATTCCGAAGCAAACATGAAGAGTTACATCACGATCGTCTTGCGGTTATTAAAAAAGTGCGTTTATTAAAAGACATTAGTGTCATATGTTAATTTTAGCCTCAGTTAAGTGAAAATGAATTCCTACTTTTCTTGTTCATGAACCGTAGAAGGTAATTGCGAGAAAGATAAGATTGTTTAGAAGACTATTATTTTACTTGGTTTTGTTTGCTTCCGTTTGACAACTCTCTTCACCGATAAATAAAAACTACAAAACTAGATGAAGTAACACTTGCCTGTGTATTAATTTATCATCATCTCTTGGACTGGAAAATGAACTAATTCTATCAACTGTGCAATATTAATGGCATTCTATTTGAAATACCCTCATGCCCTCACCAATTTCCCCCCTCCGATTGTCCGCGTGACCGCACACACACGCATGCACCAACTGGCGAGTATTCACACTGCTCGCCTGCACCCCCCCACCACCACACACAAACACACTCGCATCCACCCAGGAACACGCATGCACGTATCATATCGTAGGCTTGCACTGCTCTTCCATCCCCAGAACTCTCTGCCTTCTCCGCTCGCTCTTATCGTCCGGTCTCGCCTTCCCCGTCTCATCGCCCCGCGCTGCCGTCGCGTCGTGCTCTGTCGCCCGCTCTTCGGCCTCGCCACAGCCTCGCCCCGCTCCCGCCCGCCTCGACTCGCGCTCGGCCCCGCCCCGGCCTCGCCCCCCCAGCCTCGCCCCGCCTCTTCAGCCCCGGCCTCGCCACCGCCCCGCCTCGCCCCGCCTCGCCTCGCTCGCGGCCAGTTCGCCCCGCTTCCGCCTCGACTCGTCCTACCTCGCCCCGCCTTCGTCTGCCCCGCCTCGCCCCCGCCTCGTACCGCCCCGCCTGCCCCGCCTTCGCCCCGCCCTACGCCCCCGCCTCGCCCCGCCTTCGCCCACGCCTCACCTCGTGCCCCGCCTCGCCCCGTTTCGCCCCGCTCCGCCTCGCTCCGCCCAGCTCTATGTTCATGAAGGACTCTTTACTACAAGAATTATTGCTACTTGTACCTGTAAACATTACATGCATTAAATTTTTTGGTGACAACAGAGATCGCGTGATAATTCATATAATTAAAAAGGATAATAGTAGTTTACGTAACAATGGCGCGAAACAGGTGGCTCACGCGTGAGTAGAGTATCACTACACTATTGTTTGTAAATAGTAAACAAAGACGTCGTCAAGACGAAAGACAATTGTGAATCGTTATAGATGTTTCGACCACGCTTCGGGATGTTTCGCGCACGATTCACGTTGCTTTCCCCACGTTTCTTGATATTTCGCACACAGTGAAAACAATAGCTGTTTCACACAATAAAAACAAACTCGAGTAACCGCGTTTCACACACGGCGTATTAAAAAAGATGTATCAACACGATTCACTTTAATATAGTTTAATTTTGAAACGGTAGTTCGGCGCGTTACGAAAACAGTTTCCCCCTCGCCAGAGACAAATAAGAAAACAAGAAAATCAAGTACATAATAAATTAAATCACAAAATAAAATAATTAACTCTCAATTTCAACGATTACTATCTCTTAATGGGTGAACTTTAATTTATGGAGAGTGGGAGTACAGTTACTAGTTTTGCTCCTGGTGTCGCCAACTCAAGCTACATCACTGCCTGATGGCAACTACGTGCGAGATGTGTGAGAAATTGATGAATTAGATCTAGAACAATAGTATAACCACCGAAATGGCGCCAAACGATTCCACGAGCAAATATTTGAATGTACAGGACCGATATCGATCTCGGCGATCTTCGAGGAGCACGAGTGTGCTCTTACTCATAATAATCTTTGAGGAGTGGTTGGTAAACCGAGAGGTTCTCGAAGGTTCTGAGACGCCGATAGACTCCAGCTAGGAAAAAGGGGGGCAAAACTGAAAAACTATAGCCGTGGGAATAGGAAATAAATTATACGAGAAAGTATGTGCCTTTCAGTAGCATGGTCACTAGTTTACACTTTTCTACATCGTATTATTCATGAGGAATCAGGATTCATTCCCAGACCAGAAGAACGAATGGTATTTAGATATAGTCAAACATGTAAAGGAATAAGATTTTTATCATGCCTTACAACATGGAAAAGGGAAACGATAGTACATCTGAAATTGTGAAAAATCATAAAAATATAATTCAGTCGGTGAATTACAAATCTTACATTTAGGTAGTAGTCACGCCTGATGCCCTAATAGACTGGAGGTTTCACATCCAACGAATGACGGAAATGTAATATTCAAAATTCAAGATACGAAAATATAATAAAAATGTAAGCAATTCAAATTAATTAAAACTAAGTTAAATAAACTTCTATATTGAGTCATTACTTACATAACTGCATGCATCGTGACCGAGTCAGGTATATTATACACATCCTGCGCACGTGGTTCTGGCTTTGATTTCCACTGGACACGTAAGTTCGACTGCAGGACAACACAACAAGCAACATTATTTCGACACATTTCCCACAAATAAAATTATTTTATATCGAAACATTACTACCCTGGTATACTTTGTATTATTCTCGCACGTTTTCTTGAGCCCTCATTTAGCTAGATGCAAGAGGAGTGGGATGGTTGGTCATTTTGTCAACAACTATTATATCAAATCTGTAGCTCGTTTTACGATACAATATAATTTCTATTATACGGGAGCAAACATTTCTGGTTACCAGATTTTTTCAACAACGCTCGTTACTATTATTTATTTATAATTCAATTAATATTAGCAAAGGAGTGGGGGTAGATGTTCCGGAGCTCAAGAAAACGTGCGCGTACAATAACAAAGTTCCTTCCACACACGCTCATATTCCACCAGCACTCTCCGTATTGTACGTGCAGCATGCTGCATCTACCGAGAAAGGGACTTCCTTCCAGATCGGCCAACCTTACACAAAGAATTCATCAAGTGTGCATTTCAAAACAGGAAATGTAATATAAAATGAAAACAGATTCTCTAAACATAATAAATAATGTATTAAATGCCATCAATAATTGACTGAACTTGTGTTCTTTCAATACATAAGCAAAATTCATAAAATTACGTTGCAAAATTACGAGTGGTAGAATTTTGGTATTTTCCCTGAGACTCCGTCACCGCCCAGCGCTAGACAGTGTCACCCGTCTAGTTACTAAACCAAAAGGCCCTATGTTACGCGTGTTAAATCAAAGGTGCAAAGAGTAAATGAACCCAGTAATATAGCCAAGACCCAAGAGCGTGCTGCAGTACCTGGCATCGCACCAGGCGGCGGAGAGAGCGGCAGTTGGACGCTCTTTGGTTTCAAAACGATTTCATATACATTGGTATTTCGGCAATATCTTGAATATTTAATATCATTAAAAGGAAAATGTATATTCAAAAGAGCCTTTTCTATTGCATCTGAGGTGTGTGCAACCGTGGAAAGCACGAGCCGCGACTGGTAAATAGGTTTAAAAGTATTTAAGATAGTCTTAATACTCATATTCTTGGGCATCAGTGGCAAACACTCAACGCTCGCGAAAACCTTATTCCCATTCTGCAGGAAGTTATCCAACGCCGAAAGCTTGTCTGCAACTTCATGGCCGCTCTTCATTAATGTTCCAAAACATCGTATAGATGATGTTTTCGTTATGTGTGTCAGGTTGCGTGGGTTGACAAGTATTTCTTGTTTCAATATTAATATATGACTGTTGAGGAAAATTTTTTTCACACATTTATTTGCACAAAATTATTCTCAAGTATGTTCGCACACAATTATCGCTTACAATTATTGCATCTGTGATACATTAATGAATGGTAGAATACCTTCCCTTAATGCCGTAACCGTGACGTGCATTACTACGAAAGCGTTCTGACAATACACCGACTAGCAAAATGCTACTTGTTATTCATAGTCAAAGAAAAGTAGTTTCATTTGTTCACAATTTTATGAATATTAGCTCTAGTGCTAAAAATTGAATTTTTAGCTCGCTATGCACTCCCTAAAAGTAATTGCTTTTACTAGTGGCTGTCTAAACCGATATTTAGAACTGTGGGGTATTAAACGCATTAAATTTGTTTTTAAATGTTGTTTGGATTAAAAACAATTATAGTCCATGATAATTTTACAAATAACTCATTCAAGAACGTCAACTACTATAATAAATAATGCTTTGAAAAGTTCATGCATAAGAACCCTAATCCAACAAAGCGCAATTGTTAATTAAAATTTATTTAGTATGTATTTACTGGACGATAATCTTGTTATCGTTATGTAACAATGAAAATTGCTACTTTCTTATCAGAGCGTAAATTACTGACAGTAATTTACGCTTCTCTAATGTATTGTTACTATCATTATAAGATTAATGTTTTGAAGGATTTTTTTAAAATATACTTATTTGTTCTTTTTCCGCTTCGGAGTCCTTCAAAATTTGTTCAATAACATGCAGATGACATAATAAAACAATTCTAATTGAATTTTTTGGTATTATAATGGACTGTAATAATAATAATAACAATAATAATAATAATAATAATATTTTGATATATGTATATTAAAGGGGTAAAAATTAACAAAACATATTAAACAAATCATTTTTGAAGGAGTCCCATTAAAATACTTCTAATTGTACATTAAAAAGTGATTTTAAAACACAATCACTTCCTTAATCCTTCAATTGAGAATGACGCATTTTCATTAATTAACAAAAGTATTTTGGATTAAAGGCGTTGAAAATTATGCGTTGGCCAAGGATGTCGTGAGCGGAAGCCTTGTCATGAACTTATACGTGTAACAAAGCGTCAACAATCCTTAACTTAAGTGTTGGGAAAAATCACTTTGGAGTACAATGCTTTGGAAATAATTTGTTTGAAACACTAATGTTTTATTCGTAGGATGAAGCCTCGTTATAAAGTTGGACGTATAAAACGTAACCAAGCGTCAACTACGCCTTAAAATATTGATATCATAAATATGCCATTCCCGCCCGCAGGTCCGTATCGTATTGGCGATTGCCATCTCGTGGGAGTGAGCGAAGTCCTTCATGTTCAGTACGAAAAGGACAAAAAGTAAATAATTGTGTACGTATTTACAAAACCGTGTTAATTAGAGGACGAATGTAATTAGGGCCCTCTACCCAGCGGGAGCCATAAACACGTGCTTTGGCCTGGGAAGCAGGCGTGAACTTACCGCAGGCCCGGTCTTAATTGAGGCCCAGAATATTTTTTCGTTCAAAAAACAAATGTATTTATCACATCATAATTTAACACTAAGTTATTTCTGTTGCACGTAGAAATGAATTTTCTTGATGAATTGGGGAGGAGAGAACTTTGAAATGAGGTGCCCCCATGGATCAACTACCCCTCTTTCTTTCGACGCCCCATGCTGTGAAGCGTTAATGCTTATTCACAATGCAAACGTAAACATAAGCACAACGCATAGACCTAAACATTAACATAAGTGATAGACTGAAGTATTCACAATGTCTAACATAAACGTAAGCAAAATAAGAGTTTCTATTGGCTGTGAAACATTCTAGTATACTATTGGTTGGATGTGAGAATCGAATTAGAGGTATCGACAGTATCCATGGCCCTTATGGCGTTAGTTCGTCTATCGACTTCGCTCCTCTTTCGATTCTCGATTTTGAATTAACGTACTGTGATTGTCTTACTTAAGCATAAGTACGGAAGCTTGAAGCTTGCAAGCTTTCACGATAATGTCTTACTTGTTATGCTAATGCGAACGGATTGTGAATGAGCCCGCTTATGGACGTAGTCCTAACTTTTATGTTAACGCCATCATTATGTTTATGATTGCATTGTGAATGCACTCGATAAAAGAAGCGTAATCGCAACCGCTGCAACATCCTCTTCTCAATAGCCTCAGCGGCCACAATTCGGGAGTAGAGGAGAAATAATATCACTGGAAAGCATTATGGAGAGTTCCAAGAACATTAATACTGGATATGGATAGATTAGTTTGTATATATATCTACCCGGGAGTAGAGGAGAAATAATATCACTTGAAAGCAATATGAAGAGTACCATGTACATTAATACTGGTTATAGATAGATGCGTTTACATTGCGAATGGGCCTTTCATCCACCCCGCGCACGTGGAATGGCCAGTCGGGATCCCTGCGCCGCCGTCGCGTGAGCTTTCGTGTGCTGCCAGTAGCGTAGAGCGTCTGCCGCTGGGCGTAGCGCGTGGGCGTAAGCGGTCGGCCCCCCTCCGCCGCCGCCGAACTAAGTCTTCCGGCCTTGGGCGCGACCCAGCGGTTTTGTTCGCCGCCCATTCCGCCACCGCGTGTCCGTCCGCGGGACTGGCGACTATATATAGCGGCGCCTACTTGAAGCACGAGGGCCGGACGGGACTGGCCGCTCGCCGTCGCCTGCCCCGCCCCGCCGCGCCCGCCGCGGCCCCGCTCCGCGTCGCCTGACCGCCCGCGCCCGCGGTCCCCGCGTCGCCCCGCGTCGCCCCGCGTCGCCGCGTGCCCGCCGGTCGCCCGCTCGCGTCCCCCCGCCTCGCGTCGCCCCGCCTCGCGTCGCCCCGCCCGCGCTCGCGCCCCCGCCGGCGCCCCGCGTCACCCGCGCCTCGCTCGCGCCCGCCGCGTCGTCCCGCCTCGCGCCGTCGCCCCGCCTCGCGCCGGCCCCGCCCCGCCTCGCGCCGCCCCGCCCGCCCCCCCGCCCCGCCCCGCCCTGCCCCCGCCCCGCCGCCCGCCCGCCCCGCCCGCCCCGCCCCGCCCGCCCCGCGCTACTTCCCGTGCTCACGGTGGCCGGCGGCGCTTGGCCGGCTTCCAGGGCCCTCCGCTACACGGATGCGCGCTGCTGCGGTTTCCTAGGGGGTGCACACCGCACGAGTTCCCCTTTCACAGGCCGAGGTAGATCAGGGCATTAACTGATGTCACTGCAGTGTCTCTGACCCCGTGTGGTCCCAGGGTTACTTTCCCGCGTGGCAGGATTTGTTTGACATAGCTTGGTCGAATTCATCTGCTGTCTGGAGGAGAATTCTAGCGGCCGGTAGCTCTGATCGGTAGTTTTACATATTTCTCCGATCAGTGTCGTGCGAATGTCGGAGCAGAGTACTAAAAAAAAAAAAAACCCGGGCCAGGGACCCCGCGCGATATTTCCTTCCTCGTCATTGTCCTATCCTCACCCCTTACTTTTCACACACTTACATATACATACACATACTCAAAGGGGCTGCTTGCACTACACAATCACGCATCCCAGGAGAACAGTCGGGAGCTTAGAGCTTTTCCTGGCTGGGGCTGTGGTGCCCCTCTGGTGGGAGATACCTGATTGGGGAAACCCCGCAAGCCAACAAGTAGGTCGGCGCCGGAACTAACAGGGGAAGATCACCGCTGATAAATCAGGCACTGCGCTTTCGGGAGAAATGCTCTAGCAGCTGACGTACCCGGAATTATCAGTCAATCCTCTCCTGGGGAAAAGGGATACGGAGAGCGATCGGACAGCTCATCCTCTGCCTAAGGGTACCAGGGTTGAAATCCCGGCCCATCCGTGTTGAGCAGCAGTACGCGCTGAGGAAGGCCACAATACGCTGGCCGAAACGTTAGCCACCATGCCAGTGACGCGGCTTGTCCCGGATAGCCACAAACTCCGGCCGCGAAAACCTACGCAACCATCCGTTTACAATTTGAGTAAGATTGAGCCATTATCATTTCAATCATATCGTGTTTGAAGTAATGTTGTCCTTGTTTTACCATACAATTAAGTCCCATGTACTCTTTACATGTTAGAGTTGTATAAATAATGTAGGATTAACGTTATGATGAGAATTACGTAACGATGTTAACGTAATTCTCTAAAATGAAAATAATAAATGAAAATGTTCACGCATACATTTTTGGATCAGGGAACCTATCCGCGATATTTTTCAGAAAACATGTTCTGTTTTATCAGATTTTGTTAATAACTTTATAAGGCAAAGTTTGCTTAGCTGAAGTGTCATTGTACGTTGTGAAACGTGATGCTCTAACATCACATATTTTCTGGCATTATAGGTAGCTGTTAGTAATGTAATTTTTAATATTGCAATTTCTGTCCTACTAACACTTATGCCACCATGTTGTTGAGACATTTAATCGAAGGGGCTGCAGTGCATATCTACAATTATTTGTAGTCATTTCTTATTTTACAAAAGAAACAAACATGAATAAATCTCAACTGTTTCAGTCTTTGCAGCACATTATTCAGACAAATAAGAATAATTTTACACAAGCTTCCCTTGATTACTTCAAAGTGACCTTCCAATTTTTTAATTCCAGCGATAACACCTTTTAAAGAAAAAGAAGGTATTAATTAAACATCTACAGCTAAAGGACATCTAATATATTTGCTTATTTATGCCTTATGAATGCATTAAAATGGGTTTACAAATCTCTCTCTTTATATAAGTCATACTATTACGAAAAAATCACTGGCATGGAATCCAGGAGGTAAACACAACAACGAAAATTTTAATTGCTTATTATGTTACTTCGGCGCTGAAGGGCAAAAAGCAAAGTGATGCTAAGGCTTCTCGCCTTATGATGCTTTCGCATGAGCAAATATACCACTCAAAACCTACAAACAAAGCCCATATTGACGAAGGCGATGATATAGGTGTTAGTGCACACCCACAGAAGGAAATTCTTTATTCTAAATTCAGTACGTAAGCCTTTCTGCTGTATTTGAAAAACATAAAACAACATGACTGAATGAGTAGGCACAACCCTACAAATTGTAAGCTCTTATCCCCTGACTGGTCTCCCGGAATGTGTGGAAGTGTAATGCGTTTAAGTGTAAGGATAATAATACTAATAATAATAATAATAATAATAATAGCTACAGGAGTGATCCCAAAAATGACACTTCGGGCACTGGAGTGTCTTCACTTGGAAGCCAGGAATGTATATAATATGCAAAAGTGTGTAATTTTGAATACATTGCCGTTTGTCAGAGTTCTCTGAACCTTCCGTACAGAAACAACTGGTATCATTCCTGTGTGTTGGTTGACATCGACCAGTAGATACTGTGAATAATGTATTTAATAATATAATATAATAATAATAATAATAATTAATAATAATATATACATACTGAAAGATATATCGAAAACCTCTGCAGGGGGGATCAGAAACTCGAGTCGCAACTAGTTGTCTGCAAATCTGTGCCCGAGAATTCAGAGAAGAATACAAGACGAAGACACACTTAAATTGCAATCTCTTTTTGTTTAATTAATTTACTAGTAGGAAGACACTTCTGAGCATTAAGTGGTTCAATGTAGGGGTAAAGCAAAATTCTATTCAGCTAGTGCATTTTTATCACTAGTATATCCGCGTTTGAAGAGCTTTTACAATAAAAGCATCCGCAAAAGTAATCACGTAATAGATCCTTCCTGCATTCTCGAAGAATTATAGTTTTTTGCTCTACTAGTATGCCAGTTGTGAACATGAGAACGTAAAATGGAGGAAATTTCTCGTGTATCAAGCACATTTCAAAGAGGTGAAATTCCCTCCGAAAAAGTGAAATTCCCTTGGAGATTTCGGGTGAAGGGTCAGCTGAGTCAGAAATGCACACAAATATGATTTCCTCACACAATTTTATTCTCATGGAATTAGCTCAACGGAAATGGGTCACGAGATTTTGATACACTATTGATACATATGAATAAGTCAGCTTTTCCGACACAAAACGCAATGTTTTTATCGTGTGCAATTTCTCAGAAGATACATCTTTATGAATCTTGGATGGATGACTTGAGATGACTCCTCACGTAACACATTTACATCGATACCACTCGAGGCCGAAGAAGAAACGGCATAACCATAAACGATAGAGCCGTCGAAATGCAGTCGTATTGCGGGTTCAAAGACCTTGAACTGGAGACTAAGACCACGCCATGGTGTATCGTCTCTTATGACCTACAGATAAATCATGATCACAATAAAAATATAATAAATGTTTGTCTCCAACAAAAAAAAAGTAGATACCACCGTTATGAAACAGATGAAAGTTCTTTGAACGGGAAGAGAACACGTTATAAACTCTGTGTGGACAATTATTCTACTAAAAGAAATGAACATTCACAGAACACGTTTTTGCGTCTACAGGTACGGCGTGAACACTAATTTTGAAGTTCTACTAAATACGACTGAATAGCTCCTCGACAAGTGGTGCTTAGTATCCAATCACATAGGAAGAGCATTTGAATATTAGTTTGGAAAAGAGAAATTCGAAATTACATGTAGATTCAAAAGTTACTCCAAATTGGCAAGCGTACCTTCTTCCCTATTTAAAAGCAAAATACAGGATTAAAGATCATCTCTAAATATAACCAAACTAAATATTGCAACTACGTCTTATAAAAGCTTTCTTTAACAAAGCATCGGAAGCAGTTGGCTGCTCACCAGTTACCATTTCGAAATATTTGGCAGTGTGTGATTTTCTCGTGAATATTGCGTCTTAATTCAAGATCTCCCTTTCTCCTTCACAAATAAATGGAGAAAAACTGCGAAAAGATGCTGCTTTATTTGGTTAAACAAGAATAAGAACCGACAAATATGTAGAATGTGTGTTTGTATATATATACGAGAATTTGCTTCAAAATTTTCCCGAATTCCTCATGATTCCTCCAATATTGCTGTCAACTATTATTCTAGAAAGAGTGTCAATATTCCTTTTGTGAAAATCCACAGATGTATCATTCAGTTTATCACACAATGCACATAAAAACTGATTCAAATCACAAAATGACGCACTAAGGAATGAACATAAAATCCATGGAATGGAATGGAAATGTATTCCTTTTGTTCTTAATTCAAGCGAATATTCTGCCATCCGTTTTATCGGTATTCTCGTGGCCTTTTGGATTGAGGCAAATCTTAAATTCTTTGGAGCTTTCTATAAGTAGATAATGTTTTTGCATCACTTTTGTGATGTTCATCCATATGAATGTGTTCGCATATGAGTTTACTAAATTTGTGGTATATCGAATTTCAATAAAATATTTCTTCAGAAGTTTAAACGAATCTTATCATTTCATGAAATATCGATTCATGTATCTATCAAGAAAACTAATAAAAAAACTACTCGGTCAATTTCTTTACATAAAATTAAAATGGCTTCATTGTGACTTAATGTTACGAATTTAAGACCTCTTAATGCATAACAACAACGAAGATCAAGGAAACCACTCGCACATTGACACGAAAGAAAAATTAAGTGAAGATAAAATAATCTTATTGAAATGTAAATCTTAACATTGATCCTCTCCTTAATAGTACATTTGCTCATGTAGCATGCAGAGAAATGTATTAATATATTTTTTTTTAATTCCATGTCGCTGGCAGATGATGTTGATAAAGACAGCGTTAGAACGTATTCTGCGTAATTCGTGTCGTAGATTATAAAATGCATGAATACGAAGTATCGTTCTGTAGTCTGGAGCTTTAAACAAACAGTATTAAATAACTTTATTTCCCTGCACGTGTCCCCGCCCTTCCCGGGCACATATATCACAGAAATAAAAATAACATCCAAAATTCACAATTCGACTACTTTTTTTTTTAATTTTCCTTTCTAAACAAATATATTCATTTCTTTTGTAAATAATGAACAATTTACATCTTTCTGGAGTGTTTCGATGCTTCTGCAATGCAAAATATTGCCTAGAAAGCATTCTTTCAAACCAACGTTTCAGTGCTTAATGCAACTCATTCATTCGGAATATTCCAGTAATTTATTAGACAAAAATATGCTTAAAGATGTCTTTAGAGCTTATTTTCAAAGTTTCGACGTTTCCTCATCGGAC
>BOPP01000059.1:3247244-3281702 GCA_017312745.1 Gryllus bimaculatus | reverse complement strand
ACTCTGTATGTATTTTGTATGTAAACACACACCACACACCACACACACAACACACACACATATATATATTATATATATATATATAAGTATTATAAGGAAGAGAGAAGGAGAGAGAGAAAGACGAGAGAAGAGAGAGAGAGAGAGAGAGAGAGATGAGGAGAGAAGCCGCGACGAAGAAGAATTCGTTGAAGATAAAAGATAAAATAATCTTATTGAAATGTAATATGCCATACATATTTACCAGTGTCCGGGATTGGAAGGTACGTCGAAAACTTTGAAAATAAGCTCTAAAGACATCTTTAAGCATATTTTGATGTCTCGAAAAGTACTGGAATATTCCGAAGGATGAGCCGCTATGCATGTGTGTATATAAAGTACACACGGCGTGCGGTCCCGGGAAGCGGCGACGAAACGCGGCCTTGCGCTCTCCGGGCCCCGCAACCGACGCCGCGCTTGGGGCGCGGCGGAGCGAGCGCCATTATCGACGGCGCCGCCGAAACCTTATCAGCGGCCGCGGTGGAGAGACTCCCGGCGCGTGGTCCAGAGTCCGCTGTTGACCCGCGTGGACCTCCACCCCCGCTCCGCCGCCACCGCCTCATGCCCACCACGCCCCCCTCTTTCCGTTGGGCTAACGCTACTTCTGAATTCACTCGCGGGACAGGTAAGAAGGTTTGCCGAAACGTTGCTCCGCTCCCTTAGTCGTCGCATCGCTTCGCTTCGCGGTTCGGGCGCGTCCGGGACACCAGGAGGGGTTCCGCGCGTGTGTACTTATACTCACAACATAACGGCTCATCCACTCGGAATATTCAGTACGTTTATTAGAAGACGCAGAAATAGGCTCTTTTTCGAGGAAAAAAATACGGCTGAATTTGTTATTTGCAAATTCGTAATATTTTTTAAACAATTTTGTGAAATTCGTAAAATTGTTAAAAAAGTTTTGTGAATTTTTTATTCAAAATCGTAACATTGTTTAAACAATTTCTAAAAATAAACATTTAGGATTTTTTCGGAGTAGCGCGTGGTCGATCTGCGTGATCTCTCCCATAGTAGCGACACTTGTCCGTGCGCCAGCGGGGCGGGCGAACGCGTCCCGATGCCGCAACAAGTGCCATGGTCTCAAACAAAAACTCCCACAAAAATAATGTATTATATATGTAATATTATATTTATATATATATATATATATATAATATATATATTCGACGCGGGGGACATAATATTAAAGAATGGCGGACACGGTTTTTTTTTTTCGGCGTCACCTCCTCGTCGGGACTTTGAGAAAAGGCGTGCGCGCCGCCCACTTCACGTACGAATTTCCTGCGAAGTAACCGACGTAGGCTGGCTCATCTGATGGTCACTGCAACCCTGCTTTCAAGTTTGACAATAGCTACCAAACTAGTCGAAGTCAGACGTTCTGGAGAGAATTAATAGCGACCGCTGCTCTGATCGGGTAGTTTTCCGTGGTTCTCAGATCAAAACCGAGAATGCTGGTGCGTACCCCTAACAAAATGAGCTATGGACGGCACGCCGGTTTCCTCCCCTTCCTTGTCCTATTTCACACCTTGCGTACACACCACACTTACACTAACATGCACTATATACCACACATGGCCGGGAGGAACCGGTCGAGAGGCTGGCGTATCCCGCTGGTGGAGATTCTAGAAGTAACTAGGTCGAATCCAGACCGTTTTGGAGGAGAATCTAAAGCGGACCGGGCCTGCTCTTGATCAGTAGTTTTTCATGGTGCCGATCAATATTCAGGCGAATGCCGCTGGAGTACCCTAACAAATGGGCTATGAACCGCAGCGCTTTTTTTCCTTCCCCTTCCTTTCCTATCTTCACCTTTGCTTATGCACACAACACATACACTTACATTTGCACTACTCTACCACTCCTGCCGGGAGCTTAGAGCCTGGGCAGTGCCCCGCCGGTGGGGGTTCCTTGTTGGCCGGGAAAGTTCCTAAGCGGGCGGGTCGGCCGGCGCTGTTCTCACATCCAGCGAGGGAAGATCACCGCCCCCTCCCGCGATTAAAACATGCTCTACGCATACGGGACTAATGGCCTTTGCATTGACGCGCCCGGACTCACTAATCAGTCAATCATCATACAGAAAATGTTAGGAAAGCACACACACATACACTCCCATGCACTTACTCTACCACAACCTACCGGGAGCTTAGAAAAGCTGGGGCAAGTGCCCCGCCGGTGGGGGGTTCCTTGTTGGGCGGAAAGTCTCCTAAGCGGGCGGTCGGGCCGCGCCTGTTCTCACATCCAGCGGAGGGAGATCACCGCCCCCCTCCCGCGATTAAAACATGCTCTACGGCTTACGGGACTAATGGCCTTTGCAGTTGACGCGCCGGGAATCACTAATCAATCAATTCAATATTAGGTGATGGGAAAGAGAGGTTTCTTCCTTTTGTACTCGTTTTCACAGATCGAAGGTTAATTTGTGTGTGCTGTATCCTACGAAAAACAATGCCCTCTATATTGTTTGAAAAAAAACTTCCTGTACTATTCTTAATTTTGTAGAGATGTGTATTTTAGATTATGAACGAGTACATTTCATCCGTTTTATTAGAATTGAATAGAATGTATTTCTTTATACGAAGTAGTGTGATCTCTTGAAGAAAAACACCAGAAGATATCATTCATGGTTCTAATGCTGGCACAACGTCGAAAATACCAATTTTTGTGTGATGATGTTTTTTTTATTTTTTTCATATTAAAAAATCTTCTACTATGAAGCCTTTTAATAATTCGTATTTCTTAACGTAATCAAGCATGAATGTATCCCTTACGAACTAATCATCCACTAGCAAAAACTTTCAATTATGCCTTTTTCAAATCTTAATTTTTAATTGATGCCCAGGTATTGCAGCCTATGATAGAATTTTCACATAATTACTTCATTAGCCCCTTTCAGCCGCATTGGAAATACGTTCGGCACATGAGTGTGGTTGGCGGCGGATTTATGCACTTAGTGACTATTCTGTGCATCACAAGTTAATGACAAACTTTAATAACTTATCATTTATTTTTATTTCGACAGCATTTTCTCCAGGGAATATAAATGTTTTAGAACCAGATTTTGAAAATACCTAGTCTGACATCGAGAAATCAATTTGCAATAATGTTTAAATAATCAGTAACGTGTAGAGTAATCTCAAACTAATTTTTAAGTTTTTTAACGTACTTGTTGAAAACTCGTACCTAAACTAATAACGTAACATAACTACTAGCGTACATTACGATAAGTTATATATATTAAAAGCTCGGACATATTTGATAATTGTGTCATATATGTAAATCATATACATTTCAGTTACATACATGTCCCGCTTTTATAACATTGCCGTACACCCGATTGTTTCAATGTCTACTCCTATTGCGAAATAGGACAGCGAGAGAACTCCAGAAATAACGAAATTGTGAATAAATTATCGCCTATTCTAAAAAGAATTTAACGGTTAGCCTCTTGGAAAGAAGTAAAAAATAGCGAAAAACCGTCCACCAATCAGCTATTTCGTTGCCGGTTAACTCAGGGGAACGTGAGACAAATTTCCCGTTGTAGATACATCAGCCGAAAATAACTCATCCCATCGGGAACCGGCTCCTATAACTGGCCCACAGCCTGAGATGCCTGCCACCACCGCCGACAAGATTGTATCAAAGAGAGCCAGATTAATTCATTGGAGCTATACGTTAATTTGAAGCTTTGCGCCGCTCCACAACACCAAGGATTAACGACATTATATTGCTGGGTGATGGGCCCGGAAATAAGTGCAATTGGTCTTCCACTCTATTAATCACGAGTTGAAAACACCCAAGCCTGCCGTGGGCGGGATTAAAACCAGAAGCTTTGTTTATGGGCGAGCTGTTACCGTCCACAGGCCTCAGCGATACCTACGTACGTCGAGAAGAGGTGCACAAAATATTCCACATATATAGAGGAGAAGGTGCACACATATTCCTTTCTATTTTTTATTTGTATATCGTTTATATTTCAAAGTGTATGGGGTATTTTGGAAAGCATTTTTTTTTAGTATCCGCAAATCGAGCGAGATACATTTATACAGATGAAATAATATAAAAATTGTTTTTAAATCATTTCATTTGTTGAGTTCTTGCTACCATTTAGAATTTTTTTTTAATTTTGAAGTTATTGACATATCAATACAATTACATTAATTTATTCAAACGTCGTACAATGCTTAAATTTTTTCATCAATCGCGAAAAATATTTCTAGTAGTTTGAGAATTTGCGATTTTTTTGTTACTAATTTCCAGTTATAAATAATCTAGAACAGTAAAAAAAGACGTCTGCCAGCGCCACCAGCCCTGCGTGGCATGCAAAATGAGAAATCAAAAAGCCAAAGCCAAAATAAAACAAAATGTGAATGTGAAATTTATCGGAAAAATCAATGAAGCTGAACAAAACTATTCAAAATAGTTTTCCAAGAACAATACGCACACTGCTCATGAACAATCAATACAATGCTCACTGAGAAACTCTGCATTAAATTTACATATTCCTCGAAAACAGTCTTCGCTAATACTTCAATTGCATGTTTTATTATTTACATAATGGAAAAAAGATCTTTACTTCAACAAAGAATATATAAAAAACTTGCTGTTCATAACGGCAACATCTTGAATTAGCAAATAATTAATAGATATGGGCTCTTCTCCGGAGCCTTGTGTCGCATGACTTTAGCTGTTGTCTTCAGTACTTTAGTCTGTGTACTTAGTGATACGCTCTGTGTGAACGAAAATTTAGCCAGGTTACGTGCAGTATGGAAGCAGACTGAACACACAAACATTTGGGAAAATTCGAAATCAGCTTCATTTATTTTGGATTTTTCCCGAGTTTCCGGAACGTTTACGAACCTGTGATACCTGTCAGTGGACATAGGGCTGCTAACATTTCTCTGTTTCCACGCAGAAACAAAATAAAGTAATGTATCGAGATAATGAGAAAAACAGTATTAAGAACAGATTTTAATTACGCACTAGTGCCCGAAAAAAACGAATGTGTGGTGTTCCAGCCACAAGAGAGGACAGTCCACGAGATTACACAGTATATCACGCTTGGCGTAAACTTAAAGGAAAGGGAAGCTTTCTGAACTTAACTCAAAAATGAAGTCAAGAAATCCCTGTCAGCACTCTAAACGGATGCTCATAAAATACAGCGAACAGGAGTTGTGAAAGTTGCAGAGTAATATAACGAAGGTGAAGTATCTAGTATCCTCAAGTCATCATATGTGGTACTAAAGATCAATCACAATATTCTTAGAAGAACTTGTACATTAAAAAAGGCATCTCTTGCCCAATCTTCAGAAGGACAAAAGCGTATTTAAAACGGTTCTAATGAACAGTCTAGAAGCCAACAAAAGAAGAAAAAAAGAATAAAGAGTTGTTTTTGTGAATATTTCAAGGAACATTATGCTCTTATTTAAATGTGCCTTAAAATATGTAAGTAACTTTCATATTTTGAAATGCAAATCGTTACAAACAAATTGAAATCATTATATAATCGTTATAACAAGTAAAACAACAATAATAATCAATATAAAAAATCCCACTTAGATGACTCAGGGCCAAAAACTGTCCCACTGCCGTGCCTCTGATCGGGGCATGGCTATGGGGTTCGAGTCACGACGGTAGCAGGAGTTTTAGACACTAACTACATGGCCTAGGACGAATTCAGCCGCCCGTCTGGAAGAAGAATTCTAACGACCGGCTGCTCTGATCGGTTGTCCGTGTTTTCTCGATCAATACCAGGCGAGTGCCGAAGCAGTACCCTATATGAACGTACCACCGGGACCGCGCGCGCGATCTTTCACTTCCTTTCCGTGTCCCATCTCACCGCTTAACTGTGAACACACACTTACATGCACTACACCATCCACACAACAAGAGACCCAGTCGGGGCGCTTAAGAGCTTATACTCGGTCTGGGGCGGTACACTTTGGTGGGAGATACCTTATTGAAGCCCCCGCTAGCTGACGTGTAATCGGAGCCGGATCTCACCATTAGCGGGGAGATCACAAGCCACCACCATAGAAAAACATAAGTACTACGCTTTACGGGACTAATGCATAGTAATCCCACGCCATCGGAAACACTAAAATAATCAATCGCCCTCAGTGAATCATTGAACAATAAAATAAACATTTACAATAATAACAACAATAAAAACAACAATAATAATGACAAAATAATAATAACTAATAATAATAACTAATAATAATAACTAATAATATAACTAATAATAATAACTAATAATAATAACTAATAAATTAATAACTAAATAATAATAACTAATAATAATAACTAATAATAATAACTAATAATAATAACAATAACAAACAATAAGTAAAACCTTCGCGTAACTTTTACACGTGCGAATAGGGAACATTCAAGGTAAGAGACGCGTCTGCTGTTCTTAGTCTAAGGCTTCGCCTCGTCAAATCTAACTAGTTCTCTCGTTGAAATAGTGATGGCATTTCTGGTCATCACTATCGAAACAACGCGCGCTCTTACGAAACAACGTGTGTATTATTCTATAAAATTGATTTTAATTTCTTATCTAAACGAAACAAAGTGTAAGCGTAGCATAACTGACGTCGTTAGCCGACAAAAAATCGTATTCAATGTGTCTTATTACCAACTTCCGCCAAGGAAGCTACGAAATAGCAGAGCGCCTACGCGATAACAAAATAACTAGCTGTTGAAGGTCTGCAGCTACCTCAGCGCGGTTTATTGACAGGTAGCCGGTCCCGCCAGGAGGACTAAGAGAGGGGAAATGGTTGAGGAGTTGCGAGGACGCCCCGTCCCAAAACCCTAGATATGGATAGCGTGGATGCAATACAAACTCTCGGGAGTGGAGTAGCGACCTAGAGTAGATGTAATAGAAGCCCCGGGGCAGGGACAAGCTTGAAGCTGGGTTACTAGTTTGATATGATTCTAGCTGCAATGGCGGCGGGTCAGCTTGATGGGCATGACGTACGCGATGATGCGTGAGGGCGTGTCGCCGAGCGCTACATTTTCGCTCGATCCCAGAGGCTATTGCACCAGAGGTTTCTCGTTGCTCCGTATAACTTCGTCTTGTTACCGTCCTCCCTTTAGGGCGAACACGAGGAGTTTAGTTTATTTTATACTTTTTACACATTTGTTACATTACACTTTTGTCCAATTTTTAGTTCATATTTATGTATCACATTTTGCCTTTCCACACTACATTTTTTTTCGGACCTCGTAGCAAACAACACGAACAATGATGCCCAGAACTGCGTTTGGCCCACAGCGCGCTGGCTACCGCGCGGGGGGGTGGCGGGGAATGCGCCGCGTAGTAGCAGCCGCGGGGCGGCCCCCCCAGGCAGGGAGAGACGCCGCGCAGCTGCGGTCGCGGAAGAGCGTTCATTGTGTCCGCTGACGAAGCGCTCGGCGGCAAAGTTTGCGCGACGACCAGCCCGACTGCCCGTGCAAGAGGCGCACGACGGTCCGCAAGCTGGCCCGCCACCGCAGCGGAATCGATTCAAACTCGTACCGCCATTTAAACTGTTTTTGTTAACGCAGAGAATGAGGTACAAAAAATTGGTTTGCACTTAATAAAGTAGTTAAAAATGCTGGTACTAGTTTATATAGATTGCTGCTCAATGAAGCGGCCAGCTTGATGGGCATGACGTGAAGCTGTTGGACTAGTTGATATGATTCGCTGCAATGGGCGGGCCAGCTTGATGCGGCATGACCGTGAAGCTATGGTACTAGTTTGATATGATTCTAGCCTGCAATGGGCAGGCAGCCTTGGATGGGCATGACGGTGAGGTTTGAAGCTAGTGGTACTAGTTAGATATTGATTCTGCCTGGCAATGGGCGGGCCAGCTTGTATGGGCATGACGTTTAGCTAGTTGGGTTACTAGTTTGATATGATTCTGCTCAATGGGCGGGCCAGTTTGATGGGCATTGACGTGATGCTAGTGGTACTAGTTTGAGATGTAATTCGCTGCAATGGCGGGAAGTTGATGGGCATGACGTGGCGCGATGACGTGTGAGATTATGACGCCTGTAAGTGCTAACATTTCCCGATCGATCCACCCGCTATCGCACCAGAGGTTTCTCCTTTGTATCGATTACCGTCCGATACTTCCTTAGTCTGTACGTCTTCCTCCTCAGTTGGGGCTCATAAGAAAATCTCTTTCGTGATGCACACTGATATAAGATATATGAAGCTTTCTCTCCCTCTCACTCGCCCTGTTTCTTCACCTCTGTCTCTCTCTCTTCTTCCACCCTCTCTCACCATCACTCTCCCGCACTCGCCCGCACTCTCCCGCACTTCACTCGCACTCACTCGCACTCACTCGCACATCACTCGCACTCACCGCACTCACTCGCACTCACTCACACTCACTCACACTCACTCACACTCACTCACACTCACTCACACTCACTCACACTCACTCACACTCACTTTTCCCAAACCCCCCCCCCGCACTTCCCCCACTTTTTCACACTCACTCACACACATCACACTCACTCACACTCAGCACACTCACTCACACTCACTCACACTCACTCACACACACACACACAGAGTAGAAACAGGGACCACACAAAATAAGCTTCCAAAGTCTTAAAACCATAACTAGGCTGGAGTGTAACCCCTTGAAACCTTTCTGTTCCGGATGCAGCCCTTGGTAACGTCAAGTTGCCAAGCAAAATTCAAAAACCTTCATCGTTATGTTACTAGCAAATACCTATTCCCTCAGATATTAAGATAGCAATTTACCTGATGAATACCCTTATTGAGAAAGTTTTGTATTAAATCAATAGCTGCGTACAATTGTAAAATTATAATTCTCTCCAGATTCTTTGGTATATTGATACCTTATCTTAATCAGAAGTAAAATATGAAAAAACAATCCTTCCTTGCAGAGCGGTTGAAAAGACCAAAAAATTTTTAAGGTAGGCAAGAACATAATGTACGCAAATTACTTATTATTTAATGGAATGTGCAGAACACTATTGCAAGTCATGGATTGGTACAGCGCAAAATAACATTGTTACGTCTTAAAATCTGTACATTACGATCACTACGTTCACCGTCTCTACTTTCCAGGCTGCTAACTAGCTGAAATTCGAAAATTCGATTCATACTGACAACACAAAATAGTTACCTATTCATTATATTACAATCATCTTGTAGATGATGCTTAATGTGTTATCCTAGGTGTTTGTTTGAAGATACATGTTCAAGGCAGCAGGAAATAAAGAAATGAGTGATCATTTTCCGACCAGGGAAAATGGGATAGGTAGTCTTCCTTGAGATAACCTGTGGAGAAATGTGAATTTTGACTCTTAGACCGGCCGTCGCACAAATCCTACCTTTCATGCACCTTCCCTAGATAATGCATTACTTTATTGCTTCACCTCATCCAGTTTCTCTTTAGAAAAAGGTTAAACCCCTTAAAGAAACCTCAATACGTTGCTGTATCTCTTTACGTTTTGCGTATGAAATGTTTCATGCTGTCTTTGATTGAGCAGAATTCGAAAGTAAACCTCTAACTTCGACGTGCTTACGTTCTTACAGTGTCCTTAATGCGCATAAAGTAGTTCCATAGCAATAACTTTGTATTATCGCGCCTTACATAAGCTGAATTCAAACAGTCTGTTCTAAGATGTTAGCTTTCCTCAAAGCTTCAAATCTCCAGTGGAGACTAAATCTCCAATTTGCCAGATCAACTAAAACTTCGCAAGAGGTTTTATAAATTTCAAACAAAAAATAAAATGAAGGAAATAAACATAATTACATAGAACTCAGGATTTAAACATTTCGAATTTTCCCTCAGGAAATCATCATTTGGAATGAAGTGAAACGCTAACTCTACTAGGAAAATGTTAAACTATTGTTTACTTCATACCTACTCTGACTGTTAAATTTACGAAATTTAATGCCTACCTTTATTGGTTGGAATGTTTCGTGTTCGTTAAGCTTTCGATAAAAATTCCGCGTTATTTTGCTTCACCTGGAATCTCCTCCTTTTTTCTTTTTTTGGTAAAGATAAAATAATCTTATTGAAATGTAATATGCATACATATTTACAGTGTCCGGGAATGGGAAGGTACGTCGAAACTTTGAAAATAAGCTCTAAAGACATCTTTAAGCATATTTTTGTCTCGAAAAGTACTGGAATATTCCGAATGGATGAGCCGTGTATGCATGTGTGTATATAAAGTACACACGCGTGGTGTCCCGGAAGCGGCGAAACGCGGCCTGCGCTCTCCGGGCCCCGCAACGACGCCGCGCTTGGGGCGCGGCGGGCGAGCGCCGGTTATCGACGGCGCCGCCGAACCCTTATCAGCGGCGCGGTGGAGAGACTCCCGGCGCGTGGTCCAGAGTCCGCTGACCCGCGTGGACCTCCACCCGCTCCGCCGCCAACCGCCTCATCCCACCACGCCCCCCTCTTTCCGTTGGGGCTAACGCTACTTCTGAATCACTCGCGGGACAGGGTAAGAAGGTTTGCGAAACGTTGCTCCGCTCCTAGTCGTCGCAGCGCTTCGCGGTCGGCGGCGTCCGGGACACCAGGAGGGGTTCCCGCGCGTGTGTACTTTATACTCACACACATACACGGCTCATCCACTCGGAATATTTCAGTATTTTATTAGAGAGACGCAGAAAATAGGCTCTTGTTCGAGGAAAAATACGGCGTGAATTTGTTATTGCAAATTCGTAATATTTTTTAAACAATTTTGTGAATGTCGTAAATTTTGTGCAGATTCGTAAAATTGTTTAAACAATTTTGTGAATTTTTTATTGAAAATTCGTAAAATTGTTTAAACAATTTCTAAAAATAAACATTTTAGGAATTTTTAGGGTAGCGCGTGTTGATCTGCGTGATCTTTCGCATAGGAAGCGACACTTGTCCGTGGGCCAGCGGGGCGGCGACGCGACCGATGCCGCAACAAAAAAGTGCCACGGTCTCAAAAAAAAAGTCCCCACAAAAATATATGTATATATATATGTGATATAATATATACATATATATATATTATATATATATATATATATATATATATATATATATATGTGGTAATTATATGTATAATATATGTATATATATATGTATATATATTATGTATTATATATATGTAATATTATATAATATGTATATATATTATATGTAATGTATATATATATGTATATATAATATATTATTATGTATATATATTATATACGTATTATTGATATTATATATATGTATAGTATATATATGTATATGTATATATAGTATATGTATATATATAATAATATATATTATATATATATATATTTATATCGACCGGCGGACATAATTATCTAAAGATGGCGAGACGGTTTTTTTTTTTTCGGGTCACCGCCTCTGTCGACGGGACTTTTGAAGAAAACAGTGCGTGCGCGCCGCCTCACTTCCACGTACGATTTCCCATATGTGAAGTACCGACGTAGTTGTGGCTCATGCTTGTATGTCACTCCGAAGCCCGCCCTGGGGTCAAGTTTGACAAAGCTGACGCTAACCCTATGGTAGATGAAGTCAGACGTTCTGGAGGAGAATTCTAAGGCGAACCCTGGCTGCTCTGATCGGTAGTTTTCCGTGTTGTCTCAGATCAATAACCGGGGAATGCCGTGGGTAACCCTATACAAATGAGGCTATGGAACGGCAGCGTTTGGGTTTTTCCTTCCCCTTCTTCGTCCTATCTTCAACCTTGTCGTAGCACACACAACATACAGCTTCCTACAACTAACTCTACACACCGACGAACTTCCTACACTTCATGGGCACCGTGACCCCCCGGGGGCGATGGAGGCGTTGGGAAAGGTCATCCTAAGCGGCTGCGCTGGGCGGATACTAGGTCTCGAATCCACAGAAGACCCGGGGACCGCCCCCAATTCTAGCGCCGGACTCTAAGCATAGTTTCCATGGTTGTCAATACAGGCAATAGCTGGAGACCCTACAAAGGGCCTTTGACGCACGTTTTCTTCTTCTTGCGCTCTCACCCTGCTGCACTCACTAATCTACATCACCATCTATCCAACTCAGCATGTACCGAGACCAAATCACTCAGATTCTCAAGCCGGAGCTTAGAGTGCCATGTGGGGCAGTGGCCCCGTCGGCTGGGGGTTCTCTTGTTGTGCAGGAAAGTCTCCTAAGCCGGGCGGGTCGGCCCGCGCAACGCTTCCCTGGGCTGTTCTCTCACATCTCAGCGGAGGAAGACTCCACCGCCCCCCTCCCCGCGATTAAAAACATTTGCTCTCTACGCATACGGCGACTTAATGCCTTGCAGTTGACGCGCCCGGACTGCACTAATCAGTCATCATCATACCCAGAAATGTAGGAAAGCACACACACATACACTTACATGCACAATACTCTAAGCCTTAGAACCTACCGGGAGCTTAGACGGCCAGTGGGGCAGTGCCCCGCAGGTGGGGGTTCCTTGTGCAGAAAGTCTCCTAAGCGGGCGGTCGGCCGGCGCCTGTTCTCACATCCAGGGAAGGAAGATCCACGGCCAGCCCTCCCGCGATTAAACATGCTCGTACGCATACGGAGCTAATGGCCTTTGCAATGTTGACGCGCCTCACATCAGCCTTAGACCGCTACAAGTCAAGGTTCAGATTCATACCCAGAGAAATGTCAGGAAAGCACAAACACATACACTTACATTGCACTACTCTACCACACCTACCGTGAGCTTAGAGCCTGGGGCAGTGCCCCGCCGGTGGGGGGTTCCTTGTTTGGCGAAAGTCTCCTAAGCGGGCGGGTCGGCCGGCGCCTGTTCTCACATCCAGCGGAGGAGATCACCGCCCCTCCCGCGATTAAAACATGCTCTACGCATACGGGACTAATGGCCTTTGCAGTTGACCGCACCGGAATCACTAATCAAATCAATCATCTACAGAAGATGTTAGGAAAGCACATCACACATACACTTACATGCCACTACTCTACCACACCTACCGGGAGCTTAGACCTGGGGCAGTGCCCCGCCGGTGGGGGGTCCTTGTTGGCGAAAGTCTCCTAAGCGGGCGGGTGGCCGGCGCCTGTTCTCACATCCAGCGGAGGAGATCCACCGCCCCCTCCCGCGATTAAAACATGCTCTACGCATACGGGACTAATGGCCTTTGCAGTTGACGCGCCGGAATCACTAATCAGTCAATCAAATCTAGGTGATGGGAAAGAGAGGTTTTCTCCTTTTTTGTACTCGTCTTCACAGATCGAAGGTAGTTTTGTGTGCTGTATCCTACTAAAAATATGCTCTATATTGTTGAAAAAACCTTCCTGTACTATTCTTAATTTTGTAGGGACGTGTTATTTTAGATACGATCTAGTACATTTCATCCGTCTCATTAGAATTGAATAGAATGTATTTCTTTATACGGTTGTAGCGTTGATCGTCTTGGAAGAAAAACACATGAAGATGCCATTCATGGGTTCTAATGCTGGAAAATACCAATTTTGTGTTATGATGGTTATTTTATAGTTTTTTCAATTATTAAAAAAATCTACTATAAAGCCTTTTAATAATTCGTATTTCTTAACGTATCAAGCATGATGTACCTACGAATAGATCATCCACTAGCAAAAACTTTCAATATGCCTTTTTCAAATCTTAATTTTTAATGTGCCAGTATTGCAGCCTATGATCGATATTTTCACATAATTTACTTCATTAGCCCTTTCAGCCGCATTGGAAATACGTTCGGCACATGAGTGTGGTTGGCGGCGGATTTAGCACTAGTGAGCTATTCTGTGCTGCACAAGTTAATGACAAATTTAATAACTTATCATTTATTTTATTTCGACAGCATTTTCTTCCAGGAATATAAATGTTTTAGAACAGATTTTGAAAATACCTAGTACTGACATCGAGAAATCAATTTGCATTTATGTTTAAATAATCAGTACGTGTAGGTAATCTCAACTAATTTTAAGTTTTTAACGTACTTGTTAAAAACTCGTACCTAACTACTAACGTACATAACTACTAGCGTACATTACCGATAAGTAATATATTGTATATTAAAAGCTCGGACATATTTGATAATTGTGTCATATATGTAAATCATATACATTTCAATTACATACATGGTCCCGCTTTTATAACATTGCCGTACACCCATTGTTTCAATGTCTTACTCCTATTGCGAAATAGGACAGCGAGAGAACTCCAGAAATACGAAATTGTGAATAAATTATCGCTATTCTTAAAAAGAATTTAACGGTTAGCCTCTTGGAAAGAAGTAAAAATAGCGAAACCGTCCACCAATCAGCTATTTCGTGCGGTTAACTCAGGGAGAACGTAAAACAGAATTTCCCGTGTAGATACATCAGCCGAAAATAACTCATCCAGCGGGTGAACAGGCTCTATAACTGGCCCACAGCCTGAGATGCCTGCCACCACCGCAGACACATTGTATCAAAGAGGCCAGATTAATTCATTGGAGCTATACGGTTAATTTGAAGCTTTGCGCCGCTCCACAACACCAAGGACTTAACGAATTATATTGCTGGTGATGGCCCGGAATAAGTGGCAATTGGTCTTCCACTCTATAATCACGAGTTGAAAACACGCCTGCCTTGGGCGGGATTCAAACCCAGAAGCTTTGTTATGGGCAGAGCTGTTACCGTCACAGCCTCAGCGACCTACGTACGTCGGCAGAAGAGGTGCACACATATTCCACATATATAGAGGAGAAGGTGCACACATATTCCTTTCTATTTTTATTTATTTATCGTTTGAATTTTCAAACGTTGTAAAGGCCGTTTTGAAAGCTTTTTTTGAGTATCCGCCAATCGAGCGAGATACATTTATACAGGATGAAATAAATATAAAATTGTTTTTAAATCATTTCATATTTTTGAGTTTCTTTCTTTACATTAGAATTTTTTTAAATTTTGAATGTTATTGACATCTCAATACAATTTAACATTATTTATTCAAACGTCGTACAATGCATAAATTTTTTTCATCATCGCGAAAATATTTCTAGTAGTTTGAAGAATTGCGATTTTTGTTACTAATTTCCAGTTATAAATAAATCTAGAACAGTAAAAAAGACCTGTGCTGCAGCGCCACCAGCCCTGCGTGGCATGCAAATGAGAAAATCAAAAAGCCAAAGCCAAAATAAAACAAAATGTGAATGTGAAAATTTATCGAAAATCAATGAAGCTGAACAAAACTATTCAAAATAGTTTTCCAGAAAGTAATACGCACACTGCTCATGAACAATAAATACAATGATCGCTGAGAACTCTTCATTAAATTAACTATTTTCTCAAAAACAGTCTTCACCAATACTTCAATAGCGTGGTATATTATTTATATAATAAAAAAAAGCTTTTTACTTTCTACAAAGCATATAAAAAAAGTTGCTGTTCCATAACGCAACATCTGAATAGCCAATAATTAATAGAGATGGGTTCTTCTCCGGAGCCTTGTTGTCGCATGTCTTTAGCTGTGTCTCAGTACTTTAGTCTGTGAACTTAGTGATACGCTGTGAACGAAAATTTAACCGGTACGTGCAGTATGAAAGCAGACTGAACAACACAACATTTGGGAAAATTCGAATCACCTTCATTTATTTTGGATTTTTTCCCGAGTTTCCGGATACGTTACGAAACCTCTGATACCTGTCACGTGGACATAGGCTGCTTACATTTCTCTGTTCCACGCAGAAACAAAATAAGTAATGTACTCGTAGATAATGAGGAAAACAGTATTTAAGAACAATTTAATACGCACTATGCCCGAAAAAAACTGAATGTGTGGTGTTTCCAGCACAGAGAGGACAGTCCACCGAGATAAACAGTATATCACGCTTTGGGTTAAACTTAAAAGGAAAGGGAAGCTTCTTGACTTTACTCAAAATGAAGTCAAGAATCCCTTGTCAGCACTCTAAACGATGCTTCATAAATACAGCGAACAGGAGTTGTGAAAGTGCAGAGTAATATATCGAAGGTGAAGTATCTATTATCCTCAAGTCATCATATGTGGTACTAAAGATCAATCAATTATTTCTTAGAAGAACTTGTACATAAAAAAGGCATCTCTGCCAATCTTCAGAAGACAAAAGGTATTTAAAACGGTTCTAATTGAACAGTCTAGAAGCCAACAAAGAAAGAAAAAAAGAACAAGAGTGTTTTTGTGAATATTTTCAAGGAACATTATGCTCTTGATTTAAATGTGCCTTAAAATATGTAAGTACTTTCATATTTTGAAATGCAAATCGTTACAAACAAATTGAAATCATATATAATCGTATAACAAGTAAAACAACAATAATATCAATAATAAAAATCCACTTAGATGACTCAGGGCAAAAACTGTCACTGCCGTGCCTCTGATCGGGGCATTCTAGGGTTCGAGTCACGACGGTAGCAGGAGTTTAGACACTAACTACATGGCTAGGACGAATTCAGCCGCCGTCTGGAGAAGAATTCTAACGACCGGCTGCTCTGATCGGTATTTTCCCGTGTTTTCTCCGATCAATACCAGGCGAGTGCCGAAGCAGTACCCTAATGAACGTACCACGGACCGCGCGCGATCTTTCCTTCCTCTTCCGTGTCCCATCCTCACCGCTTACGTGAACACACACTTACATGCACTACACCACCACACAAACAAGAGACCAGTCGGGCGCTTAGAGCTTATCTCGGTTGGGGCGGTGACACTTTGGTGGGAGATACCTTATTGGGGAAGCCCCCGCTAGCTGACGTGTAGATCGGAGCCGGATCTCACCATTCAGCGGGGAAGATCACAGCCACCACCATAGAAAAATAAGTACTACGCTTACGGGACTAATCATAGTAATCCACGCGACCGGAAACACTAAATAATCAATCGCTCAGTGAATCATTAACAATAAAAATAACAATTACAATAATAACAACAATAAAAACAACAATAATAATAACTAATAATAATAACAAAAACAACAATAAGTAAACCTTCGCGTAACTTTTACACGTGCGAATAGGGAACATTCAAGGTAAGAGACGCGTCTGCTGTCTTAGTCCTAACGCTCGCCTCGTCAAATCTAACTAGTTCTCCTCGTTGAAATAGTATGGCATTCTGGTCATCACTATCGAAAAGCACGCGCGCTGCTTAGCGAACAACGTGTGTATTATTCTATAAATTATTTTAATTTCTATCTTAAACGAAACAAAGTGTTAACGTAGCATAACTGACGCTGTCGTTTAAGCCGACAAAAAATCGTATTCATGTGTCTTATTAACCAACATTCCGCCAAGGAACTACGAATCGCAGAGCGCCTACGCGATAACCAAATAACTAGCTGTGAAGGTCTGCAGCTACCTCAGCGGGTTATTGACAGGTAGGGTCCCGGCCAGGAGGACTAGAGAGAGGGGAAATGGTGAGGGAGTGGAGGACGCCCCGTCCCAAAACCCTAGATATGGATAGCGTGGATGCAATACCAACTCTCGAGTGGAGTAGCGAACCTAGAGTAGATGTAATAGAAGGCGGGGCGAGGGGCACAGCTTGAAGCTGGGTACTAGTTTGATATGATTCTGCTGCAATGGGCGGGTCAGCTTGATGGGCATGACGTGACGCGATGATGCGTGACGCGTGTCGCCGAGCGCTACATTTTCGCTCGATCCAGAGGCTATCGCACCAGAGGTTTCTCCGTTGCTCCGATACTTCGTCTGTACGTCCTCCCTTAGGGCGGAACACGAGAGTTTAGTTTATTATACTTTTTACACATTTGTTACATACACTTGTCAATTTTATTCCATATTTATGTATACATTTTGCCTTTCACACTACATTTTTTTCGGACTCTAGCAACAACACGAACAATGATGCCAGAACTGCGTGTGGCCCACTGCGCGCTGGCTGCCGCGCGGGGGGGGGAATGCGGCCGCGTAGTGCGCCGCGGGGGCGGGGCAGGGAGGAGACGCACACGCGCAGCTCCGCGGTCGCGGAAGAGCGTCATTGTGTCGACTGACGAGAGCGCTTCGGCGGCAAAGGGCCGCGACCGACCAGCCCGACTGCCCGTGCAGAGGCGACGACGTCCGTCAAGCTGGCCCGCCCACCGCAGCGGAATCGATTCAAACTCGTACCGCCATTTAAACTGTTTTGTTACGCAGAGAATGAGGTACAAAAATTGGTTTGGCACTAATAAAGTAGTTAAAAATGCTGGTACTAGTTTGATATGATTCTGCTGCAATGGGCGGGCCAGCTTGATGGGCATGACGTAAAGCTAGTGGTACTAGTTTGATATGATTCCGCTGCAATGGGCGGGCCAGCTTGATGGGTATGACGTGAAGCTAGTGGTACTAGTTAGATATGATTCTGCTGCAATGGGCAGGGCCAGCTTGATGGGCATGACGTGAAGCTAGTGGTACTAGTTAGATATGATTCTGCTGCAATGGGCGGGCCAGCTTGATGGGCATGACGTTTAGCTAGTGGTACTAGTTTGATGTAATTCCGCTGCAATGGGCGGGAAGGTTGATGGGCATGACGTGGCGCGATGACGTGTGAAATTTGACGCCGAGTGCTACATTTCCGATCGATCCACCCGCTATCGCACCAGAGGTTTCTCCTTTGTATCGGAGTTACCGTCCGATACTTCCTTAGTCTGTACGTCTTCCTCCTCAGGTTGGGGCTCATAAGAATCTCTTCGTGATGCACACTGATATAGATATATGAAGCTTTCTCTCCCTCTCACTCGCCTGTTTCTTCACCTCTGTCTCTCTCTCTCTCTCTCACCCTCTCTCACCATCACTCTCCCGCACTCTCCCGCACTCTCCCGCACTCACTCACACTCACTCACACTCACTCACACTCACTCACACTCACTCACACTCACTCACACTCACTCACACACACACACACACAGAGTAGAAACAGACCACACAAAATAAGCTTCCAAAGTCTAAAACCATACTAGGCTAGGAGTGTAACCCCTGAAACCTTTCTGTTCCTGGATGCAGCCCTTGGTAAACGTCAAGTTGCAACAAAATTCAAAAACCTCATCGTTATGTTACTAGCAAATACCTATTCCCTCAGATATTAAGATAGCAATACCATGATGAATACCCTTATGAGAAATTTGTTATTAAATCAATAGCTGCGTACAATTGTAAAATTAATAATTCTCTCCAGATTCTTTGTATATTGTATACCTTATCTTAATCAGAAGTAAAATATGAAAAAACTAATCCTCCTTTCAGAGGGTTGAAAAGACCAAAAAATTTTAAGTAGGCAAGAACATAATGGTACGAAAATACTTATATTTAATGAATGTGCAGAACACTATTGCAAGTCATGGAGTTGGTACAGCAAAATAACATTGTTTACGTCTTAAAATCTGTACATTACATCACTACGTCACCGTCTCTACTTCCAGGTGCCTAACTAGCTGAAATTCGAAATTCATTCATACTTGACAACACAAAATAGTTACCTATTCATTATATTACATCATCTTGTAGATGATGCTTAATGTGTTATCCTAGGTGTTTGTGAGATAACATGTTCAAGGGCAGCAGGAAATAAAGAAATGGAGTGATCATTTTCCGACCAGGAAAATGGGATAGGTAGTCTCCTTGAGATACCTGTGGGAGAAAAGTGAATTTTGACTCTTAGACCGGCGTCGCACCAATTGCCTACCTTCATGCACCTTCCCCTAGTAATGCATTACTTTATTGCTGTCACCTCATCCAGTTTCTCTTCAGAAAAATGTTAAACCTTAAAGAAACCTCAATACGTTGCTGTATCTCTTTACGTTTTCGCTATGAAATGTTTCATCTGGTCTTGATGAGCAGAATTCGAAAGTAAACCTCTAAACTTCGACGTGCTTACGTTCTTACAGTTGTCTTTAATGCCGCATAAGTAGTTCCATATCAATAACTTTGTATTATCGCGCCTTACATAGCTGAATTCAAACAGTCTGTTCTAAGAAGTTAGCTTTCCTCAGCTTCAAATGCTCCAGTGGAGACAAATCTCCATTTGCCAATCAACTAAAACTTTCGCAAGAGGTTTTATAATTTCAAACAAAAAATAAAATGAAGGAAATAAACATAATTACATAGAACTCAGGATTAAACATTCGAATTTTCCCTCAGGAAATTCATCATTTGGGAATGAAGTTGAACGTAACTCTACTGTTAAAATGTAACTATTGTTACTATACACTCTGCTGTTAATTACGAAACATTTAATGCTACCTTTATTGTTGAATTGTTCGTTAGCTTTCGATAAAATTCCGCGTTATTTGCTTCACGAAACCCACAATATTTGCTTGGATTTTCATTGAAGGAGGATTCTGTGAGGATTTTGAAAGAGTCAGTGAAAAGACTCGCGTTAGGAACCGTCACGCCCTCGGGGCAATGCACACGCAGCCTGGGGATCCAGCTCACTTTAATATTTTAACAGTGGTTAAACAGGGGTCAAGGTCGGAGATTTTGGGAAGTTAACGCCCTCTGTGCGCCAAAAAGCACGATGTAAACTGCTCAGCGACTTCCTTATAAAACTACTAAATAGTTTAGTAGTGGTAGTAGTGATAGTGGTAGTGTTGTTACTGGTGGGATTTTGTTGCATTGGTAGTGGTTGGGGACGATGATTGTGATGGTGGCAGTGGTGATGATAGTGGTAGTGGTCGTGAAAGGGGTAATGAAAGTTTAAATATATATTTCAATGAATATATATATATTTCAAAATTGTAATATTCTCTAACCCAAGTGAAATTTATGAAAAAGTCTATCAAAGATCGAAAATGAATTAAAATACGAGGGTTTTGGCAGAAATGATGGCAACTATTTTTTTCTAAACGAAATAATATCGGATAGCATAATTTTATTTGTCGCGTAGAAGAAATGAAGTGTGTGTTATCACAACAACAGATGGTACTTTCAAAGCCTCTTTTAGCACAGAGAGCAATGTGAAATCGGTTGTCCGACTACCGCTGTGTAAGATGAATGAAACCCTTTCGAGCAACGCTCCTAAATCAAGCCAACCGTTCTCCGTGGAAGAAATGCCATAGAATTTCACAAGAAATTGGTGAAATATGTCCTTCATACCGGCCAGTCGTGTGATAGCCCGGAGATTTTAAGCGAGGGCGTATTAACCTGTGATCAGCAACGCACGATACGACCTGCGAGTGTGCGTTTCTCGATTACACTTTCCACTTCGACTCCAGTAGCGTCCGTCATCTGTCTCCCTCCAGCAGGTGCTCGTATACCGTACATTCCACATCGGTCCACAAACGAAGAATTTGAAGAGATAATTATTCGCTCTTTTGGTCTTTATTCCATGTTTCGTCGAAATACTTTCTCCAAGGTTAGCAGAAGCTCGATCCAAGGCATGAGATAGAAAATACATCAAACTCTTGTTCCTTTTTTTGCTCGTTTCTTGCTTTGATAACTTTCTCATTATTTTTGCATTCGCCTCTATTATAAGTTCTCCCACATGTCTGAGAAGTTCCAGGTGTCTACTCTGAAGGCCATGAACCTGTCTCAAACATTTCTTTAGATGTTTTGAGAAAAAACATAAACAGGAATACTCGTCTACAACGGCAAACAGTAACCTGTTTCGCGCAAATTAAGATGTGTTCAGAAAGTCATTAGTTATCGCTGTGATCTTTTACCTTCATCTGTCTATTGGTGGGGGGAGATAGGTTAATGGTTAAGAAAACTTGCGCGGGTAATATGCATTTCCTACAAAAACAGCAAATAACTAAAACAATCGCAATATTAATCAAAACAAATTGAGAAACGTTCCGAAATGTAGCAATTCCGGTCTTTTGACCTTTTGGCGAACTCGAACACAAATAATGGAAACAAAATCCGGACTAAGAGCCGCGTATTAGAGAATACGTCTTCACTAACGTGCCCTTAGATATTCAGTGTTTTTTTTACAAAGATAAGTAGTTAATCATTGACCTCATAAATTTCTCACTGATCCGTTTTCTTACAAACGGATGTGAACTTACGCTAAAATTAGATTACTACAGATAATTATTGTACACTGTAATATTACATTGCAAAAATGTCTCTAATTATTATAAGATTGTTCCTTTCCTCGATTTTACTGGATGGAACTTTAAAAGATACGTTTTTGAACCTGAAGGATGCGTTTGTGGTGTACAGTTGGTTCTAAATCTTTAAAAATAGAAATGTTTTGAATGAAATAATCTGATACATACTAATCTTGAAACTCTTTATCGGCTCTTCCGTACATGTTATTAAACGAAAAGTTAAGTTAACTAACCCACACATGCAGGTTCGTTGTACGAATTCACAACTACAAGAGAGGGAACTGACACCCGCATTTAAGAGAGAGATAATTAAATTATTAAATTATCTCTCTTAATTAAATTATCCTTCACAATGCATCATCAATATATTCATAAGAAATTGTACAGTAACGACATTATATTTTTATATTGATCCAAAAATATAGCGATGTAGCGAATCCTAAAAGCGTATACCGACACAGCGCTTCGGTCCGTAGGGACGCGCGTTCCAGTCTCGTTGTGGGCATAGTTGTTTGTCCATTGTTTCTCATGTATCTGTTGTCGCGGAAGGCCTCGCATTCTGCTGACATCATATCAGAGGAGCTCACAAATGAGTTGGTGTGTGATCCAATATGCGTCCTGGGATATATGCGGGATGTAAAGGGTAACAGGCTGTCGGCTGGATAAAAGCCCTAGAAAGAAGCGTGAGAAATATCAGAATGACTTTCTATCCAAGTCACCTAGTTATGTTTTCTTGTTTTAATTTTATTGTCTGCTTTCTTCATTATAAACATAAATTAAGAAAAGTAATGCTGCACATATTAAAATAATCAAAATTCATAAAGATTAGATTATAAGGGAGATTGAAGTGCAGGGACATGCAGGGCATGACATCTTGCTTCCTACCATAATAATTTGCGAAGTGCCCCTTCTACATATGGTTCATATTTTGATTTGTGTAGTGGGGGATAAACTACATAAATTGCGTATATTCGATTTAATAGATAATTTTTATGGCAACGCATTGGAACTATTCTAGGAACGTTTGTTACCTTGGGTGAAGCTACAACTAAACCCGTTTTTAAACAAACTAGGACAGTTAACACAAAAAATAAATTGTTTAACCCTTCATCTCCTTTTAAAATAAAAAAATTGAGACGTTGAAAATCGTGAAACTTGTAAAATCCTTGAGTTTACTCTCTCTTTAGAGGTTCTGCAGGCGAATAATCTACGGATTAATCGAGTTTCGAAGAATTTGAGTCGTGAAACAGCGCCAACTGATTTTGGTGGTGGGTGGGGGGATGGAATTCGAGATTTTGAATGCTCCTTTTCTTACGACGAAATTAATAACGCTGAAATGTGTGCACTGTGGTAACCTTTCTAAGACCTGAAATTTACCCCGAAATGCGTGTTCCAGGAATCTCGATCACCATCGTGCTCCTGGCCCTGGGTGCAGCGGTATGCTTCATCATGTGGGGAACCGAGACATTCGACAACTCGCTGCTCGAGGTAAGGCTCCACAACAGCAACGCAACACTCGGGTCCAACTGCCCAAAGAAGATGGAAGCCCTCAATTTTTAAATTAATTCCTTTCGACAGGAACATGAAATATAGTTTAATTGCCAATTGGAGTGTAGGGCCAATTGGAAAAAGAAAGAAATTGCATAGAAAATCTTTTATTTTAAAATAATAATGATAATAATAATAATAATAATAATAATAATAATAATTAAACTAAATAACTATTCTATAAATTTACTTTTATTAAAAAATAAATGATTATTTTCATTTAGTGGTGCGACCAGAGTTTAAGTGGTTTTAGGAGGATAGCTATTACCAAAAGAACTTATTTTATGATGAATTTAATTTTTTATTTATTGATTTTTATTTATGTGTAACGTATTCAATTGACACTGAAAGACTTTATTTCATAACAATAAAACCTTAAGAACTAATTGCAAAGGAGAGAAAGCTGGAAAATAGTATCATTTATTAATCAGATGTGTGTTTAGACAGTTTAACTACATTTTAGTGAAAAGGGTGTCCAGAGAAAACACATTAAAGATTCTTCTTCAAATTAGAGTAGCTAATTTAACTATTGAAATGAAGTGATTTTTGTTCGATTTCAGAAATCGAGTTCAGAAGTTCGGACCTCCATGGTATTTCGTAAAATTTGAATCGTTAAATTTCTCTCCTTATATGTTATCACAATCACCCAGACAATACTATCTTTCAAGAAGTTGTCCAAACCTGGCAAGTCAAGGTCGCAGGCAAGGTAACTAGCTTAACTTAGTTCGCGTGCACTGCATCCAGAGCAACTGCCACGTGAAAGTAAGGTTTGTACAAATTGCTCCGGGATGTCGACACGTCACTTGATTCCTCAACAATGACAGTCTTTTGAAAAAGTCAGTTTACAGTTATTGCCCCCCACATTTAGCTACATTAATTCAAATTTTCTCTACAAAAGCGAAGAAATTATCAAATGAAATGAACCAACACATCGGTCAAAGTTTAAAATTCTAATTGTGATTAACATGAAACATTTTGAAGCGAAAGGAACTATATTTCGTAATCGCGTTTACTTAAGAGTACAATAATTAACTTAATAATTAATTAACTTCCTATGTTCAAGTTAGGAGTTTTAAGAAATATTCTAGTTTTTTGCAAGAGCTGTTCGCCTGAAAGACTCTTTAATTTATTTCACATTACTACTATGTAAAAGTAACAGTGATTTACTAAAATGTATCGCAAAATGAAAACCAGGCAAAAAATTCGCACTTCAAACATAGTCCTGGCAGGAGGCATAATACACATGAAACAACGTAATAAGTAATCAAGAATATCAACATAATTCAAATCTCGGTTAATTGATAAAAACATCGCAAACATACTTTCGTGGAAAGCAACTGTTGTTCAAAGTATTTCGAGCGCGTTTTCTACTTAGCTTCTCAGCTCCCGAATGTGCGTGTACAGACCTTTTGGATTTGGAGAGGAAATGAGAGCGGAGTTGGAAGAATCTATCCAATCTCACAGGAGCGCCGGGTTTCCCAGGCGGGCATGTAGCTCGGTTTGACGTGCATGGTCTAGGTGAAAAACGTCAATTCAGGGCGTAAGATTCTACAGTATGGTGTATTGCTGTTAGTAATTGTCTGCATTGCAAACCCCTGAAAAGATTATACTGCTGATCAGGAAGAAAAAAAGAAAAGAAAAAACGGACTCGAATGGTCGCTTTGTGACCCTATTGTACCTTCCTGTGACGTTTCACGTCACAAGTTTTAAACGCGCCTCATTACCCAGTCTAACCTTCAAGAATCAACTTACCCCACAGACCATTCACGCACGATCAATTTATGGTGGTGCGTAAAAAAGGTAAAGCTACATTTTCTTCCTTGTGATGATGACCGAGTATTTTTCCTCCGTGTAGTTAGTGTCGTTTTAAGTTTGATCGAATGACGTTTGAAGAACATTAAAATTCGATGAACAAAAAGTACATTACTGATCTACAATGTAACAAGAGGTAAACGTTTGTCGTTCGGTTTCCCCAAGTATATGTTCCTTACTGAACGAGTGAAGTATCACTATTACGAGAGACATTATTACACAATATTGTAGAATAATATTTACTATATCTTCATTAAGGTAGTAGTTATGGTATGATTTAAGAAACTGACTTAATAATTGACTTAAAATTTGATTTAAATCATAAGATTTCTTTAAAAAATCAATGAGTTAAATCAATATTTGTTATTTGAAAAAATATTTATATTTTGTATATTTGTAAACTACAAATTACTCAGATTAAATGACAGAAATCAATTACAAATTTAATGTTAGTTAAAGTAAATATTATATTTTTTAAATTTTTTAATATAATAGAACTATTGTTAGGAAATAAAATACAATATAATATACTATAAAATGAAAAAAAGTATGAAACGAAGAACAAAAAGCAATTTGTAGTTGAGTTATATACTAATTGATTTAGATGATCGATTATTTTTTAACCAGTATTTTTGTAAATTTATATATTTATTTATCTAGTCGTAACGTTTATAACGTCAAGGTCATCAGCGACCCAAGCCATTATACAATTGTGTATTCAAATATAATTGTTATAATATAATATAGTAATTACGACAGGCACAAAAATTTAATAGTTAATCACATTTTCACAATATGTACTTATTTCACAATATCCAGCATTTCATTGTTTGAAGATAAAAACTCCAGGAGCTCCAATTCAGGGCAGCGAAACCCTTAAGGCCCATTCACAATGCAAACATAAAAACAAGCATGGCGCTAACATAAAAGTTAGGACAACACCCATAAGCGGACTCATTAACAATGCGTTCGCATAAGCATAACACGTAAGACGTTCACTTAAAAGCTTGCAAGCTTCTGTGCTTATGCTTAAGTAAGGCATAAATGCCCCAATCACAGTGCGTTAACTCAAAATCGAGAATCGAAATATAAACGAATTCTATTGACGAAGCATATGGGCCATGGGCACAGTTGATACGTCGAAATCGACTCTCACATCCAACCAATAGTAAATTAGAATCTCTCACAACCAATAGAAACTCTTATTTTGCTTACGTTTATGTTAGAAATTGTGAATACTTCAGTCTATCAATTATATTAATGTTTATGTATATGCGTTATGCTAATGTTTACGTTTGCGTTGTGAATGGGCCTTCAGTCAAGCACGTCAAACCGCGCTCGCACGAGCTATTTGCCCGCCTGGGGACCCCGGCGCTCCTACGAGCACGGACAACTTCCCCTCACTCCGCTCGTATTTCCCCTTAAAATCCAGAAAGGGGTGTACACGCGCAGGCTGGAGAGGCGCGAGGCGGTGAATAATGGCTTCATAAGAAAATGTTTGCCAATTTTTTTCTAACAAATAATCGAGAATTTCATCATGTTTACATTTTTAACTACTTATTATTATTTGATGTGCATTTCCTTACTAAATTCTCCCTTTCATAAATATCTTTACCAAGTGAGAGGAATATGTTTGAATGGCGAATTCTTTCCTTGTTTCCGTTTTGTGTCGTGTTATTAAATAATTCATTTATTTATTATATTTAGCAATAATGTGAAATAAATTGACAAGTCTTGCTTACGAACGGACTGCAACTTTTAACAAGCAAGAACGTTTGTTTTATAAACCTTCTAACCTGAATGTAGAAAGTTCAAGATTTTATATCACTCATACGTGGGATTGCAAAATCAAGATTCTTTTCATTTAATTTTTTAACTTTTACTGTCAATTGAGAATTTGATATCGAACAAATGTATTATTTCCTTTTAATGGTTCATTTATTTGCCTTAAAAAGGAAATAGCAACTGACAAGTAATTTCTCCGTAACACTGGCATGGACCAGGCATCCAGTAACATACAGCCACTCAGCAGGAATTTGTACAATCCTTACTTTTAAATCTCGCGCCAATTTCTCTGGACGCAACTTTAGAGAGCTTGATACCTTGCAAGCGACCTTGTCATGCCTGCCCTAAGTTAATGGCATTGTCCACGTCCTTGACAAGCCCGCATATCGCGCGCATATTCTTCCGGGCACTAGTTCTTCAACACTGAGAAAGAGAAATCCAATGTCAAGCCAAGGGTGCCCGCGCCATGCAAGCGTAGTTAGCATTGTTTGTCACTCTTCCGACCATTTTTGACACATACATATCAACGTATGGAGGTTCAGTACCCCAGGGGACAGTCATGTCAATTTTCGATCATAATCCATGCTAGTGGTGAATTAACCCGAACAACAAATATACCGTAACTATCTTTTTTTGTTCGGAAGACGGCTCTAAGTGACGCGAAAGTCGATGTTTGGTTAATTTAAATTATTAAAATCAACGAACCAATTCGAGGGCTCCCAAAGCCGCCTTCCGAATAGCCGCTCATTACAAATTGTATGATCTTATGATGAGGCTCGCTTTGTGGCGAACTGGCGGCATTTTAAAATTAAAAGTAAATATAATATTATAAATTTTAAAAATTGAAATTTAATCGAAATAATCGAACAATGTAATCGTAAATTTTCCTTGAGGTATATTAATCATCCTACATTTAACGAATTGTGCCGATAAATCGTATAAAATAATAGATTGTCGTACTAATTGCGAGTAAGCGTTAGTAACTAACCGACGAATAAAAAAATTCTCAGATTTAGTTTACTGGTACATCTGTTCCCCGAACTGAACTACTGTTTTCCATCCAGCCAACCGTCACACTTAACAAGTACAGATAGCTAGCAAGCAATGACAGCACAACGTGAGTGGTTCGCGGACACCCTGCTCGCTGCAGCGAGGGTTGTCTCTAGCGATAGCGAAAACAGTGGGGTCAATGCGGACCAGATGCTCTCTCTCTCTGCCTCCCTCTCTCTCTGCCTCTCTCTCTCTGCCTCTCTCTCTCTCTCTGCCTCTCTTTCTCTCTCTGCCTCTCTCTCTGCCTCTCTCACTCTCTGCCTCTCTCACTCTCTGCCTCTCTCATCTCCTGCCTCTCTCTGCGCCTCTCTCTCTGCCTCTCACTCTGTCTCTCTCTCCTCTCTGCCTCTCTCTCTCTGCCTCTCTCTCTGCCCCTCTCACTCTGCCCTCTCTCTCGTCTGCCTCTCTCTCTGTGCCTCTCTCTCTTTGCCTCTCTCTCTTTGCCTCTCTCTCTTTGCCTCTCTCACTCAGCCTCTCTCATTCAGCTTCTCTCTCTCTTTCTCTCTCATTTTCCCCCCATAAACTTCCAGTGCGTGGCGGTACTTACTTTTTACAGTATTAAAAATTGTGAATATCTTTCAATAGAAAAAGATTGTGCCTAATTCCGACCTGCATCTGTTGAAAAGTCCCTTGTAAGCCAACTTATGTGTTCTGAAGTTATCTTTTGCTTTTTCAGAACTTAATTCTGCGGAACAACACTCAGATGTTTGAGTGGTGGAAGCGTCCCCCTGTCACACCATACATCCAGGTGCGACTCTTCAACTACACCAACTGGCAAGCGGTGATGGATAAACGAGAGATACCACTAGTGAAAGAAGTTGGACCTTATACATTTCTGTAAGTCGCATGTTAAAACGTTTATACACCAACACTACTTAGAAGACCTTCCTGTGCAAGTAACTACTTGGATGTCTGGAAGAGGCTGCATCTGAAGGACAGGTTTCGGCCGCCATTTTGCGTCCTTCCTCAGGAAGCGGGCGTCTAGCGGACAGCAGAGTGGATACTGACTTCGGCCGCGGGAGCCTACGTGCTTACCTTCCTTGGCAATTTACTTCCTAAAGTCCAGCTCGTCTTCATTCATACACATTCATGTTTTATGACGAAAAATTAAATGTGGGAATGAGTTAAAACGAAACAGATAATTAACATAAAGAAAGATCAAAATCGTTTGCAGATGTAATTTAGATATTAGCCTTAGTAAAAAATTTGCATTTCCCACAATATAATAAAGAACAGTTCTGATCTCATACAATCAACTGCTATTGACAGTGCTTTTACGCGAAAACTAATTATTTTCTACTAACACTTCTATTTTGGATTCATGTAAATTTGTTTGATACCCTTAAAAACCTCTCTTTCTTTTTCTCTCGAATCTCAGCGTTATCATTGAATTTGCTAATCATTCCCGATGTTAAAGAGAAGAAATAGATTTGGGATTAATTCTGAGAGGAGAAGACAACTCGAGCGGGAAACCAATGAAGGAACGCAAAGACAACCAGATCAAAGTAAACAAATTAAAAAGAAGGCGCATGAAATAAAAATATAATAAAAGGCCGGCCACTTAATCGGCGCCTAGGCCTCGTAATCGACGCTTTGAAATCATAATCGGTGTCTACAACTCTTAATCGGTGTCTAGGCCTCCTAATCGGTGTCTAGGGCTCCTAATCGCCGCCTAGGCTTCCTAATCGGCTCCTAGGCCTCCGAATTAGCACCAATGCCTCCCAATCAGCACATTGGCTTTATAATCAGCGTCTAGGTCACTTAATCGGCGCCTAGCAGACGCCATGCAGACCTCACCCTTGGAGGCGTGTGCCAAGGAAGTGGCGTCTCCGCCCTCCGAGGACATGCATTCGCCCACTGCGTCAAGGCTGAAGCAATCCGGTCGGCGACTCCACTGCGCTCTGCTCGCGTAACGAGCTGGATAACATAATGGCGGCGCGACCGACTCGACAAACGTCCGGCGCAACGGTGCACGCGCAGCGCCCGCCCGCCCACAGGCCGCGTTGCCAGCGCGCCCTACACTTTGCCCGTTCCTAGCGTGCCTGATCCGACAGACCTGGTACTCGATGTGCCATCCATTGGCCATCCCACAGGCCGCGTTGCCAGCGCGCCCTATTACTCTGGCGCGTTCCTAGCGTTGCCGATCCCATGGCCATCCGACAGGCCTGGTACTCGGTGTGCCCGATCCATTGGCCATCCAAAAGCCGCGTTGCCAGCGCGCCCTGTTGCTCTGGCCGTTCCTAGCGTTGCCGATCCCATGGCCATCCGACAGGCCTGGTACTCGGTGTGCCTGATCCATTGTCCATCCCAAAAGCCGCGTTGTCAGCGCGTTCTATACTCTGGCCGTTTCAGGCGTGCCCGATCCCTTGACCATCCGACATGCCTGGTTCTCGCTGTGCCCGATCCATTGTCCAGCCAACAGGTTGCGTTGCCAGCGCGCTCTATACTCTGACCTAGCGCTCCCGATCGCTTGGCCATCCGACAGACCTGGTTCTCAGTGTGGTCGATCCACTGGCCCGCCCACAGCCCGCGTTGCCGCGCGCCCTATCTCTTGCCCATCCTAATGGCCGGGTTTCTGGCTTGCCCGATCCCTTTGCTATCCCACGGGTCGCGTTTCCCAGCGTCCCCTATCCTCTGGCCATCCTACAGGCCTAGTTCCCGCGTGTCTGATCCATTGACCATCTCACAGGAGCACACCCTTTCCTCTCGTCATGCGTAACATGCGATCCATTGTCCAGCCAACAGGTTGCGTTGCCAGCGCGCTCTATACGCTGACCTATCGCGCCCGATCCCTTATCCATCCGACATGCCTAGTTTCGGTGTGCCCGACCCACCGGCCAGCCCACAGGCCGCGTTGCCAGCGCGTCCTATCTCTTGTTCTTCCTAATTGCCGGGTTCCTAGCTTGCCCGACGTCAAACATTGCATTACACAATAATGCCATCATTTTATTAAAGTGCTTTCATAAAGTATGGTGTGATTACCGTAAGCTAATGTAGATGGTGCATAATCTTTCACCTGATTACATTTTGGGGGGTTGAAAATAAGTAATAAACTCAAGACAAACATTTAAAAAACGAATAATTTGACAATTAGTTTCTTCGGCACCTGGACTTTGTGAGAGGGTAGTTGGTCAGTCTATTACGAGTAAATAACGTTTTTCATTATACTTTCACTTCAAACCGTTAAATTATTAACAAGGATTCTTTCAGCGGAAAAGGCAACTATTTTCAAAAATACAAATCTATTTTGATATTTTACTCTTTTTTTCTGTAAGTTGTCGTCTCTCATTGTTCACCTAATTTGAAATCAAAGTAATTTCTTTTGTCTAGGAGGAGTTCCAATATTTGAATCTATGAAATGTTAATGATCACTTCTAACAAGTCTTTTGGATCGGGCTTTCGGAAACGATCCTAGTTCATTTACATTGTTCTGTACGCAGTGTTCCGTTCTTAACACACTTTCCTAAACAAATTCAGGCTTATTATGAGAATACCTACAGATTTTACAAACCTACATACGTGTTTTTCACCTTAATGTTGGAATGGTTACCAGCACCAATTGTTCAATTACTTCTCTCCGACTGATTCGGTGACCATCATTCGTTTGTTCTAATTTCACCTTCCTCAAGCTTTAGATTTTCTTCCGTCGCTATTTATCCTTTAACATTTCTGTTAGATAGTTTACAATTCTTTATGTAACTTCTAACTACATGATGTTCGAAATATTTCAATTATGTTTCTAATAATATACTCAAAAAATAATTTCTCATAGTTTTGTATACTCTATTGTTTTTTATTGTTTGCCAACTTCACATGTTAAGTCGTATAGAATATTCAATTTCCCTTCCAACAGAATATTTTTTTAAAATTGTTATTACCGATACTAATGGATTCTGAAGCGTAATAAAAAGTTTTTTAACGTTTCCATTTCATTTCCACATTTTGAATTATTTTTTCTTATAATAGTAAGACACTACGATAATATTGCCACATTTCTTGCTTAATATATTAATTGTTTATTGAATTGTTGAATTGAAATATGTCAATGGACTAATCATGGATATTATTAATCGTTGGTCAGGATCCATGGTAGATTACCCTCGTTTTCAATGCCTCATTCACGTCGTGAAATATCCAGATTTTTGAAAAGTCCATTAATCTTAGCTCCGTTAAGTTCACAAGCCAACGTAGTCGAGTAAAGAATTTTAATAATTAACGCACAAATAACCAATTCTGATTTCCAAATTAAGGTAATTTGCATTTCCTTGATGTAATCTGAACGTCTGACAGGCTCACAAAGGAAATACAACTGACATTGAGAAAGTCTCGCAGCAACCCGTCTTGGAGTCAAGGTAAATGTTCATAACAAGGGAAATTCTGCGTTTAGAATATATCAGAACTCTGCAATGACGCCCGGCTTCACGCTGACGTCAGAAGCGGTTCACTGACGCGCCTCGACAGGTCGGGTAGGAGATTCCCAGCAATGAGGATCAGTTCGCTAAACACAAGTGTGTATCTGTCAGTAAAATGAACCGAACAATTTTGGAAATTAGTACTAATAACTACAATGTTGACAAAATTGTCCAACTCATACATATGTTCAGAAGGTATATCGAGCTATAATACAAGCAGCTTAATTATGCTCATAAAATGTTTTATTCATCCACTTCTTCTTCTTTGAACCACATTTAACCTTAGATGATACGATAGTGCAACGAAGTCTTGCTTCATGAAATTACTGTCATTAAAGGTAGAATTGTACTGCCCTATTAAACACCCACTGGATATTACTATTTAGACCCATTTTAGAGATCAAATCGTCGATAAACAAGAAAAGTCGCTTAACACAAAAATTGTCATCTATGAATTGTATTAATAAATGTATTCAGAAAATTGTACATTTTACTAGTGAAAATTTCATAATGATAGTTCAGAAGCGGTATACAGACACTGTCTTTGACGGGACACAGAGACGGTATACAGACACTGTCTTTGGACGGAAAATAAACAATTCCACACAGATTAAAACTGTTCTCGAGTGAAATGACAAATTTTGAGATGCGTCTAAGTTCTTGTGCACCAAATATATCGATTTTGGATATATCGAAAATGATGTTGGACATTTTTAGGTTGGATTAATTTTCGAGCTGATAGTTTTGCATTTGCAACCCGAAAGCGCGGGCAATGCCAGCGGGGACACGAGGGAACACCGATATAATATGTAATACATTCATTTTAATTTTACATAACAGCTCTATAAATTTTACATGAAAGTGTGTGCCCTGTTAAACGCGAGTTTTATTTTGTCCTGCAAAAATAATTTTTTTTAACATTGTATATTTGGCCATTTTCGTTCATCATTTTAAATAGAATCTAATTTGGATCTTAGATTTTACTTATACTACTTTTTATTTTATATTTCTTCATCAAATACATTTTTGGTTCTTGGCATACTGCTGATAAGAAAGAACTGTACGAACCCGCAGCAGAAAACGGACAGGAAAAATCGTATCGGTATTTAAATAAGGTGAGGTACACTTTTTAAAACAAACAATAGTTTTCGAGTAGTTTTGTATGGAATGTAGGTAATTCTAGAGAAAACGTTTTCTCAGAATCTGCTCCAAATTTTTCTTCATTTTTTTCTGGAATAGTAAAACGTGTGGTTTTAAAATTGACGCAAGGCTAATTTGCGCTGAATTCTCTACAATTTCGTGATTTGTAAAAAAAATTAGCATTGCGAAAACACAACAATAATGATTAAGCTGATGATGATCATGGCTTTTTTCTTCATTGAACCTGTTCTTTAACATTAGATCCTTAAATATGGTCAAGTACATTTTCGCGTATCATTGTGTTCCGTCCAAACTTGCAATTTCGAATTTGCCGCGCCTAATTTGCTTCTCTTTACGAGATCTTTTATAGCGCTTTCCGACAATGCCAACGCCGCGATTCGGCGGCATGAAATTCTGAGAATTCTTTCACATTGTTGGGCGATGTTAATGTACAAATGAAACGTAGTCTTGGATTTTCGAATATGTGTGGATGAATTAGCTTGAAAAGAATTTGCTTTCGCACCTAACGATTGGTACCTACGATTGGTAATGAGTTTTAAAGAAGTGGCGTAATGAGTTTCAAGTGACGGCCGAGATATGTTAATATGGATAGAACTTGTGTTATTATTATTATTATTATTATTATTATTATTATTATTATTATTATTATTATTATTA
>BOPP01000059.1:3217978-3247219 GCA_017312745.1 Gryllus bimaculatus | reverse complement strand
TTAAGGAGTCTTTGGGAAAGTATTGGACAAAAAATGTCTTTTTCATTGTAGGTTACAATTTTGTTATGACTTTTTTTAAACCCAAAAAATTTAGGGGGGGGGACCCCCAAAAAAAAAAAGAAACTTTTTAAAGGGAAGGTTTGGTTTTTTGGTAAAAAAAAGATTTTTTTTTTTTTCCAAATTTTTTTTGGACCCTTTTTTTTGCTTATTTTTTGGCCAAATTTTTTTTATTTTTTTTACGGGCATTTTATTTGCCTGTTGTATTTGCGTTTTCGTTCATTATTTTCCCTTTCCCCCTTTCGGCTACGATCTCTTATTACTGTCACCCGGTTTCTCTGATCCATCTCTCTCTCTATCACTGTCACCGATCTCTATCACTCTCGAAACATACCTGCAAGCCTGGACAACGTGAAAGCACAGTTGTGTATGGTCTTTCTGTGGACGCGGAGGCTCAAGTGTCATGTTGTGTTAAAAATCTAAAAGGGAAATGAAGATGATACCAGTGAAGATTTTTGATATTTTTCGTTGATGCTGACGCTCTCTATCATCCTATTTTTGTGCATGTGTTGTGTTCCTCAACTCATCCTATTTTTGTGCATTGCCTCTGATCTCTTAACGACACAGCTATCTGCACTGTACACCCTTCTCAGTTTCTTCTTGTTCTCTATTCCCTTCTGGCGATTACACAAGTGCGAAAAGCGAAATGTATAATTCCGGTTTCACTGATACAATCTCAAGATTTAAAGGGAGTCGCAACAACATTTCGTGCAGACAGCGTCGCCAGTAAAGTAAATTCGTAGCCATCATTCCAGATGGTCACGTGCAATCAAGATTACAAAGAAAATAAAGTTTCCTTCTACGTGACTTCTAATGCAAATTTTAAAGTTAGAATAAAAACGCGAATCACTTTAATTATTAATTTCTTTACAATAATTACTTAAAGGGTAAGTTTCCAACGTTTCCAGTGTTTTTACCCCCTAATTTAGCCAAAATAGATGTAATTTTTGCATTCCTATTGTAGTAAACATAAATGTATTTTTTGTTTAATTACTGTTGTTATTATTATTGTTAATTATTGCTAGATTATTGTATATTGTGGATTGAAATTGTAATATTACGTAACCGTTAATAATGCGAAAAAGTATGTGCTGTAGCAGTGCCGCTAGTTTTCTATAAAACAAATGAGCATTAGTTTTCATCATCATTATCAACATTTCTTAACAGCAGAAATCATCCAAAAGGCAAATATCCAGAACAAAACACACAAGGTACGAACTTTGATGCAACTTCCATTCTCTTTCATGCAGGCAGGAAACTGAGAAAACTGCGGTGGTGTTCAACGACAACAGCACCGTCACCTACCGAGAGCACACCACCTTCGTGTTCCAACCGCAGCGGTCGGTTGGCTTTGAAGATGATATAGTGGTGCTACCCAATGTCCCTTTCTTGGTAAGTGTATTTGTATTGCGCTTTAAATTTATGGGAATGAATGAGTCTAAGATAGTACAACCAGATTAAGGTTAAGCTTCATTGCATACATGTATACATTTGTAGGAATGCAATAAAGGAACAGTATAAACCAGCATTATATAACATTAATATATATTATATTATAAAACAGCTTTGTATAACAGCATTATACATTTTTATTAAAAAATCATAATGAACATCTTTAAAGAAACAACTTTATTGTGACTTCAGTGGGAAAACCCGTTTACCGCTAGCTTTCCACGATTCTCTTGCTGCGATTGCGGTGAATGTGTGACGACGCAATTATTCGTGCCATAAACGACAAATACGTCATAATCTGTACCGTAAGATTCTTTCTATGAACGATATCTAGTAACGAAAACGAATTCATAATGCTGGAATTCAAAAACCGATGTTATACTCTATAGGAGAGATATTATTCAAAATATTTAATGTAAATATATGTTAATCCGATCTTTTTGATGACCATAATTATTTGTATGAATAATTAAGGCGAGTGAAGAGAAAATGTTACGTCTCAGGCCCCATGCCTTTTTATATAATTCGAACCCGATAACCCGTCGCGATAATTCGTGAAGAATATTAATTCTATTTTGACTCCCAATTCGACAATGAAATTGTTTTTATCTAATATTTGTCAGTTCTATCCTTAATACGAAACTCTCATGCCTCTACCCATGGGTTCTCCCCTTTGGAGGCATTTTACAGGGACACTACAGAGAGCTCCTAATAAATGTCTACTCTTGGCGGCGATGGTGTAACGGTTAGCTTTCCGGATCCGACCGAAGCCGTGGATTTTTAAGGGCGAAAAAATCCTTCCTACGCGTTCCTTAGGAGGGGAAGTAGAGCCGGCTGTCCCGTGTTAGTAGATTTACTTGCTTGTAAAAGATCCTCACGCCTAAATGACGCCTCTGAGCTCAATTCAAATCGCCTGTTTCTCGCCCAAGAAATATCTCCTTTCTCTGCTAGTTGGTGAAAGGAGCGTAGCAAAATTTGCGTGGTCAGTGAAACAGCAGGCCTCATGGCGTGAGTCTCGCCACGTAAAATAAGGCATTAATTCAATTCAATTCTCTTTGACATTAATATATTATGTACGGAGTGACATACGGCTGTGATTCTTGCTTGCTATTTCACTTGAATGTTTTGTTACATGATCTTACGATTACGTGTTTTAAAAGCGACTCCCATTAGTAGTTAAATTAATTCGATGGTGCTGTTGCTACTGCAGACGGACTGCTGACCGAGTGAATCCTTTTTTGGACCCTTCTGTATATTTTTCAAGAATTATTTGAAAATAATTTTATGGATGTGTTTAATGTTTGTTTTTTTTTTCTTTCAGAGTGCAGTGTCCGTCTTACGAGACTCTAGTTTCATGAAGCAGATGGCCATGTCAATGGCTCTGAATTCGGTAAATCCACCTCCCTTCTTACGGTTCTCTGCTCAAGAGTTCTTATGGGGTTACAAAGAAACTCTTACTCAACTTGCCAAGGCCTTTTCGGTTGTGAACATTGATCCAGAGAGCCTAAAGTTAGGAATTCTTGAAGCGGTAAGTAATGCTCATTAATACTAATGTATATCTTAAGAGCCAAAAGATTTCAAATTTGTCAAGAAAATATCCCCCACAATCAAAAAACGAATGTCAATATAAATGTACCCCTTTATAAAAGCTCCACAAAAATTTTAATAATTTTATTAGCTAGTAGTTTATAATTATAGTAGGTATTGGTAGGCTTCCTCTTCTTCCATTCCAAAAGATGGCTGCCACCTAACTCTACCCAGCATGTTTGCAGTTTCCATATTTTCCGCCCATGTTGTGAACATTTATGAATGATCCACGTTGCTTGGGCAGTATTTTCAATTTCATTTATTTGATATTATTTGTTTGTTGTTGTTTTTTTTTCCACAAAATTCACTGAATTTCTTTTCGCTCAACTTATGTTAATGTTTCAATTTTCTCCTCCTTGCTAGAGACCCACTGAGGATGGGAAAAGTGTTTCCCGAAAGTTAACTCTGGGTAATAATTAATAAAATTATTAAACTTTTTGTGGACGATTATATCCTTTAGAATACTATCTAAAGAAGTTGTTATTTTATTTATTAACATAACCCTCAGTTTACCTCATCTACAAATATATGTTAATTGACACAGCGTCTTACTGAAAAATATGAAATGCAACTACAATCTTCGAGATTGAATAATTCATTAGCCTATTTGTCATTTAAAGCATTCCGTTTACAGAATTATTCTTTGAACGAAATACTTTAAATGACATCAACGAGATAAACTTTGTGCCTTTTGTGTTACCTTTTGTTTAAAACAAAACTGAACTAACTATAATTCGAGATCAAGACTATTTAATGTAAAATTTGATCACTTTCTTTGAATTTAAAATAGTACGTCAATTTACTTGCTGAGGATATTTTTGCGCCAGACTGTATTTAAAAAAAAGAGCCCGGCAGCAAAATTAGGTATAAATCAACGCACTCTCAACCATCTCTATTACAGAAGTGCAATTTGCCCTAACACAATTAGTTTCGGTGATGCGACAAATCACGGAGCGACCCTGGCCAGTGCTCCTCCTCCCACCGACAACTCGGGCATTGTCAAGTCCGTCGCGTGAACGATGACGCGTGCGTTCGCGGAGAAAAAACTATGTAGTCTTCAGTACACGAGTACCCATCACGAGGGTTCGTGCCATTGCCAGCGCCTGCCAACAATTGGCTCCAATGACCGGGTGCAGCTCCAGCAGCCTTTTGTCTGGACGCCTCCTCGCCGACGCGGCCTTGCACGGCTCTTCGCGTGGCCGTGAATCACTGCACGGCGCGCCCACCACTCAGTCACCCGCGATGCCACCGCGCGCGCCACCGTCGCCGTTCTTCCGACTCCCATCTTTCCATCCGCGCACTCCCGTAATGGCGTAATGAATAATGCGTTGTTCTCGGCGAAAAAAATCAGTTTGACTTGAAACTTGTTCACAGTTTCAAATGTTGTTCAAAATGTTAATTTTACAACAGTTAAACAGTAATATTTATGAACATCTACTATTTAAAATCATCCTATTTCGCACACGTTTATCTTCATAAATAGAGTGGCCATAAAGATAACAATGAAAATTGGGACATCCTTAATTTTTATACAGCTAAGTAGTAAATTAAGTAAATCGTATAACAAGGAAATAACGCATCGAGTAAACAGCTATGTAGATCAAAATAAAGAATAACAGGGTGTGCACTCTTTCTAGGGCGAATTTTCCTGACATTTCCAGGTTATCCAAATCATTTCCTCATTTTTCCATGACAAAATTTTCTGAACTGTTTTAGGGTATTTAAATAAAATATCTAAAACATTTTAATAAAGCAAGACTTTGGTCAATATTAAAACAATTTTGACCGATCCCTTTCCTCTTTGCATTCCCGATTCTCTTGCACTAACATGTTGTAAGAGAGACAGATGTACATAGATTCAAACAGCCCACTACTTTTCTTTATCTATTTTTCAGCTCTCAGATTGTATTGCAAAAACGAAAAAAAAACAAAAAAAAACACACACACACAATATTTGCATCGGCTACAAATATTGTACATTTTTATTCAAAATATCAATAGCTTTAATGTTTTTTTTAAAAAAAGCAAATAAAAAAGGGCGCTAAAACATTTGACAGCCTAGGGCGTACGTAAGTAAAAGTCAGGCACTGATAAAGAATTAAGACATTTGGCAAAAATAAAGAAAATACTTGAAGAACAGGAGGGTATGTCGACATTCAGGACATAACCCGCTTTATCAGGCAACCCTACCCTCCTCCCATCCACATACTCCCGTAATGGCGTAATTAAGAATGCGTGTGCCTTGCTCAAAAAATCGAATTGACTTGAAACTTGTTCACGCTTTACATTGCACACGCAAATATTGTTCAGAATGGTAGTTTGTTAACAGTTCAACTGTAATATTCATGAACTTCAATTATTTAAAATTATTAACCACCGTATTTGCCAATATATCTCAAACATTTCCAAATTTCTTCGATTATTGGACCTTACTGCCTAAAATAATATTCCTTTATTTTAATATCAATTACAAAGTAATAAAATAACAAAACTGAATGGTGGGTTAGCTCTCATTTCTTCTTAATAAATAGTTACTGGAACGCCTTTTCAAATCTTTATTAATTGCAATATTTTATAAAAGAAAACTTGAAAGAACGCAAATTGTGAAAATTATGAAAAGTAATTAAATTTCTGCATCCCTCAAAATAGTACAATAAAACAAAATTGAACTCGAGAAACAATTCTATTGGATGAGTATAAACTGTCACTTAAAACGCAGCGTCGAATTTATATACCCAGCCGCCCCATCTCAAATTTTTGTTTCAGAAAACGGTTCTGACTTCATTCAATTGATGTTCCCGGCTTTGACAGTTTTTTTTTTTTTTTTTTGACGTTAAATGAATAATTGAATAAACTCTTAATTTGTGATTTCCCTTAACACGCGGGGGTGACGCAGAATACACTTCTCACCATAGTATGTCACACACAGTTTTTGAGATTTTTTTTTTTTTTACGTTCAATAAATAATTAAATAAACCGTTAATTTCTTAGCGCGCGGGGGTGACGCGCAACGCCGTGACGGTGGAGACGGGCGCTCGCGACGTGGACCGTCTGGGCCTCATCGTGGACGTGGGCGGCAGCGACCGCCTCGACGCCTGGGGAGACACCGACTGCAGCCGCGTCGACGGCAGCGACGGCTCCATGTTCCCGCCACGCCTCGTGCAAGAGCGCCAGCGCCTCTACATCTTCACCAAGGACATGTGCCGCCGCCTGGCGCTCGACTTCAACACCACCTCGGTGAGACGTTGCACTGTACACAGCGATTTTTATAGGAATGGATCGTTTTGACAGCTAGTGCTGGCAACATAACTGAAGGTTCTGTGGTCGTTGTGTCCTTCAGCCCTTTTGACTCTCCTACCTTCATTCGTTCGTTTGCAGTTGGCTAGCTTATAAATGGCTTCGAATATTCCTTTTGTGATGTCCTCATCCGTAAATATAGTTCTCCATGAGAAATAATTGAAATTAGGAAGTGCAGTACTGCCGTGCTCTTCTACATTTTTTTAAAAATTTGAACATTACATTGGATTTACTTTTTATGTGATAAGTATTATGTTTATTAGAAAACCAAGTCTTGAATGTCAGACGCGTAATAGCGCACGAGTTTCCTTCTCCCGTGCGGTAAAGTGGCGAGCTGGGATCGAGAACGTTCTGTGGTTAACATTGTATCATTTTTTATATAGATACACGGTTGTGAACTATGAGAGGCCATGATGTCTTCACGGGAGCCATGTACAAACATAGACGCTTTACGTAGAGGCGTGGCTGAACAGCAGTGGTGGCGGAGGGATACTTTTCTGAATTTCATGTGATGTTCACTTGTTTCGCGAACTGTCATTTTGGCTCAATCTGAGGCGGATTCCTCTATTCCGTGGAGAAAGAGAAGGGTGAGGTTGTCCGGCGCATGTATCTTTTGCTCGTTATGCGTCACGATTCACACGTGATAACATGGGCCCTTCGTTTGAAAAGCCAGACCGGACGGTGGCCGCCATGTTGCATGGAGGACGGGAAGTGTTGAGAAACCTTTTAAAAGTGGCATAAAATGATATTTTTTAGCAGAAAGTAACACTATGAAGGTGAAATTGAAATAAAATGCAATATTAAAATAAAGCTTCATATCTGTTTCATTGACGTTTAACAAGATAATTTTGGTATCATATTGCATTTAAAATTTCCGTTAATATACTCAAACTGGTGCCTGAATCTCGTTGGCTGAAGTCGAAACGGTGAACTCTCCTATCTCTTACCATCATTCTTTGCTCTAGGGAAGCAACATAGCTAACGCAACATTGATCTTTCTATGCGTGGCTGCTCAAATCGATGTTAATAAAACATCGACGTTAATAAAAAACGACCAAACATCATCGATGTTTATTAACAATGATGGGTTTTAAAACTTGATAAGTAAACATCGAAGTTCACACACAGGGGATTGAATTTGAAAGTGGTCTCGTTTATTAATATTTTTAATTGCGATTTTACAGGCAAAATAAAATCAAAAAATTATCAAGACAATGAACAAAACTTGGATTATGTGATTCGACAATTCAAAAATAATATAAGCGTCTTTAAGGGCGAAAACTCGTCTTTCTTCATTTTTCGTCCTTGGTCACTTTAGTCTGAAGAATATTCGGTTTATAGATATCTAAAAAGTAATATCGAATTTTGTTAAGATTTTACTTTTTTTCATTCCAATATTATCGACCACGTTAAAAAACACGTCATAAAACCGTTGTTAAATACATATATGATTTTATCAAAACATCGAAGTTTTGAAAACATGGGCATAAATGTCGCATTCCTTCATTGCACTGCACTGTCCTGCAATGTAGAGTAGATTCAATACCTAATCCTTTAGTATAAGTAGGTATATGTAGAGTCCCTATATGTAGAGAGTTGCCCCGCCGTATCCGCCATTTTTTATCGAGTTGACAAGAAAGTTCGAACTGTGCGATGTTGTGGGTTGGACAAAACTAATATATCCATAACCAATATTAATGTACTTGGATGTCTCCATAATGTTTTCAAGTGATATTATTTCTCCTCCACTCCCGAATTGTGGCTTGTGGGGCTATTGAAAAGAGAAATAGCGGCAGTTCAAATTGCGCTACTTTTATCGAGTAATTTTTAAGGCCCATTCACAATGCAAACATAAAGATAATGATGGCGTTAACATAAAAGTTCGGACTACGTCCACAAGCGGAATCATTCGAAATGCTTTTGCATAAGCATAACTTGTAAGACATTAACTTAAAAGCTTGCAAACATCCAAATTCTTTGCTTATGCTCGAGTAAGAAGAAATGAACCAATCACAGTACGGTAACTCAAAATCGAGTATCGAAATAGGATCGAAGTCCATACACGAACTTAACGCCATGTATTATGAAACATGGACATAGTTGATTCCTCGAAAACGATTCTCACATCCAACCAATAGTAAACTAGGGTGTCTCTCAGCCAATAGAAGCTCTTATTTTACTTACATTTATGTTAGACATTGTGAATACTTCAATTTATCATTTATGTTATTGTTTACGTCTATGTGTTACGCTTATGTTTGTGTTTATGTTTGCATTATGAATGGGCCTTTACGCAGTTTTTACTTTCCAGTATACGTACGTATATACGGAGATACATATACGTTGTAAAGGGAAAGTAATGTAATGCTGCCGAAAATCGATTTCGAGCTTCTAACGGAAATACACGTTTTTGGGGTCCCCTGATACCGAAAAAGTGGTTCTTTTCAAAACGTCCGTCTGTCCATTTGTCTGACTGTGAACAATACTAGCGCCTAAACCATGCGTAGGATTTTTCCAGATTCAAAAAGAACCTGTCCAGCTGGCTCGAGTTGAAGCTTTGGGATTTTGAAAAACATTCTTTAAAATTTGGGGGTACTTCACATGAAGCTCTCGAGCAATTTCAAAATGTTCTCAAAAACGGCTAAATTTTTTTCCTTTAAATTTATTGTAAGAATAGAGAAACATACACTTATAAAAATGGCATAGGTTCAATTTTCACGGTTAACTCCAAACTCTCAAAAGTATGAATTTTTTTCGGTGTCTTCCTACAACTACAAAATTAAAGATTTAGGTAGAAAAAATTAGAGATTTTTCCTTCAAATGAAATTTGTTGTATTTAATTAGTTCTTTAATTACGCTCATGTACATTTCTTTGAAAATTGTAGTAGTTTTTGCGCAATATTGCGTACAATATTTGCAATTTTAAAAAATTACAAAAACAATTTCTCAAAAAGGCTTCACATTTTTTTCTTTAAACTTTTGGTAGGGATACTACTAAATTCACTCTACAAGATGACATAAACGCCATATTGCTCGATCCTTTTGTTGTTTTTTCAAAAATTACAAATATGTATTTCTTTACTTGTTTCTCACGTCGTTGATATTAAGATGACCAATCGTCCTCCTTTAACGAGGACAGTCCCCTTTGAGTACGTTCTGTTCTTTCTCGAAAAGTGCCCTCTTAACTGTCCTTCTTTTCGATATTTTAAAACTAATTTATTATTACATTATTTTTTGTCCTTTAATATTCTTAAAATAATATTTCCGTTCTACTATTAGGAAACCGAAAAATTAAGGAAATTTCAAAAAAAAAATGTACTTTGGGCGGCGATAGATTGCAGTTGGCAAGAGAATGTGGTTAGTCCGAATAGTTTGCCGAGATCCATGGAAATAAAAAACGAATACGGGAAAGTCTGGGCCATTCTGTAGCACATCTAGTTGCTCTTTGCGACCTCGCGTATGCGTGTGTTCCGAGAAAGATATCTCATAGGGGGCAGTGTTTCACCGCCGACATCTATTAAAACTCGGAAGAACAATGCGTGGCCGTGGGTTAAGAAATCGAGACGTTTGGTTTTAAAAAACGAGTGTTGATTATAGCAGCTCCGAGGTATACGTCACAATTGTGTAGGTCTTTTAAGATACATATCGACACAGAACAATAAAGGATCATATCAGTTTCGTTATTTTTTCTCTTCAATTTCCGTGGCATCAGCCAAATTTCTGTTAGACCGTAGCTGCATATGCCCCGCCAGCTTCGGTGCGGACCTACTACAGTTGGCTTTACACCGGCCTCTCCTTCCGTCTTAATCACAGGCATATAGCAGAGGTATGGTTTCTTTTATGAAGATTCCAACCGACATAGGTCATTAATACGCTCTGGCTAGGAGTGTACCATGCCTTTGTGAATTCGGCTAAATCGAAATCTAGCAATCAGGAATTAAAAAAAAATAAAAAAAAACAAACTTGCTTATATGTTTCATTTAGAATGTCCTCCGACCATTGAAGAAATAAAATTCGCAAATTAGTGCAAATGTGACTTGACCAGAAATGTTTTAAGTATATGTAACAGAGTATTAAAGGGTTAAAACTTTTTTTTCTTCTTCCTTACGCATTCCGTTCCGAGATAACAGGCTTCTGTGTCCTTTTCCCGGAGTCAACGGATGGATTCTAGACTGCCCGATCTTAGACAATGTCTTACCTTCTTCAGTCCGCAAATCGCATTTCGCTTTGGATATCACATAATGACCGAATCGTTGGCCCCATGCCTAGATCGCTACGTCTCCCAGATAACGAATAATCCACACCTTCCTCTTCTCCAGGAAAAAAAAACAAACTACATCGTAAATAACACGATGTGTTTGATACAATGAGGAATGAGGTGCAGTTTTAAATTGACATTACATAACCCTAATCCTCCAGGAGAAGAAAGGGGATGTAAAGCTGAAGGTCAAGGAGTCCGCTTGAGTACTTCAAGGACCTCTTAACGTCAGGCCAACAATTATTATAGAAGGTGCGGCCATGTTACACGAACTCCACTACAACTTGCAAAATGCATTCTGAAATTCTCGTTCGCGCTATCGACTTTTGTTTTAGAACTATAGTGCGGCTTTTATAACTCTGCTCCTAAAGGCCCTACTTCGTGGTGGCATTATATCACTGTATTTCTCGTCATTCTCGGTTATGCCGTTAGTAGTTGCATGATCGCGACCGTATCTAGCATTGCTATACAGTCGAGTTCATGCCACATCTAGCGGTACGACTGAGAAAGACACGAAAAACAGTGACTTAATGCCATTGTGAAGAAGGGCCTTGAGGGGTAGAGTTTCACAAACTACAGTCTTTATGCAGTCTACGCTGAGTTATAAAGTCACACTCGTTGAAATTCCATACCCTCGGTTCGACTTAGGTCAGAGGTTGGGTAAGCTAGAGAAGAGATATGGTGCCACCCTTCGGTATTACTGACTTCCAGCTGCAGACAGCTACAGGCTAGTGTTAGCAGGACGATGACAACAAATAATTACCGAGTGCTGGAACGTTTCGGATACACAACAGACTAAAGAAGGGGACATGCAAAAATCTAATATTTGACTTAGACCTTACATTAATTCTAAAACATTTACATTGCCAAAAATTAAATCGAGTGGTGATACCTGGCCCAAACTGTCTCGAATTACCTGTAATAGTTATGTAAAATAATAATTATATTGAAAACTATGTTCTATTATTTCAGCTTATCGTGTGAAAATCTCTCATCAAATGCATTGAATACAGCTCACTTTTTTCTGTTATCTGGCATCTTCTAAACCCATTTTATAATTAAAACTATCCTTTAATTACATACATTGCCAACAATGAGTTTCATAACGTTTAAAAATTTATCATAATGACATTTTACCACATTCATTGCCATTTCAACAATTTGCTTCTACCATGTACTCATTACTAATAAATTTCTCAAAATTAGCTAACTGTACAACAAATTTTGTATACAAAAAATACTGATCGTACCAATGTAGATTTAATTTTCTTTCGTGTAATGTTTATTATGGAATTGTGTTTTATAAAGTTTTTTTTCACATTATATATTTTTGTCCCCTAATAGCTTACTTAACATCCCATAGCTTAATTAACATTAATCTTTGGGAACATAAATGGGCTCGCTATAAGAAACAAAATATTTTTCACGAAAGTATTTACGAGAACATACAAAAATATCTACATTTCTAAATTCGAATACGCACAAAGATTGAAAGAAAGTAGAGAAGCCTGTGACCATACGAAAGGTATCGACGGTTTCGTTAGATACCAAGGAACTCAAAGAAAGTACAAAAATCATGAAACAGCTTCGATTTTGTCTGAAAAATGCAAATATTTGATTGTGATATTCCACCTATTCTCATACTGCGCGTACCGACTGAATTCGCATTCTCAGTGAGCTATGGCTTAAAACACAGCTGGCATGCGAATGCGAGGCTTCAAGGAAGAGGCCGTCCGCGCTCCCCTATGAATATTTATTTACTTGTTGCGTTAAGGAATAACTTATATGATAATCTGTAATACTAATTTCCTATGCACACAAAAATTGATAAAAAAGCCGTGCACCCTCCAGCCATGTAAGAGGTGTCTGGTTTTGTTAGATACCCAGGAACTCCAGAAAAATACAAAAACCATGAAACTGCTTCAATTTTGTCTAAAAATTGCACATATTTGATAGTGTTATTTCACCTATTTTCATACTGTGTACACCGACTGAATTCTTAGTCAGTGCGTCACTGCTCACAATACAGCTGACATCTACGACAGCAATCCTCCAAGGAAGAAACTGTCTGCCCTTAAATGTATTCAATTCACATGTTGAATTATGGAACAGCAACTGTTTTATCTTCTTGGTACTATGTAAAGTGACCTGTGGTCTATTGGTTAAAATAATTTATTGATTTGTTATAACATTTGTAAATAACATATATTTGTATAACAACTACTCGTAAATATACTTGAGCAGTGTGCGTGCTACTTTTTGGAAAACCATTTTGTGGGGTTTTCTTCAGCATCTTTTTTTTTTTTTTTTGCTAAAGCCACTAGTATGTCCATCAATGAAATAAATTATGATATATACCTGCAATGTAAAACTTGAATGGTATCCAGGAACCTTCCCAAATACATGTCAGTTAATAAAGGGAGACGTAGCAGAATCATGTGGATGGTATTTTCTTATTTTTCATTACCGTTATTTTCTGGAAAATTATTGTACAGCTTAGATTACTGAAAATAACTGTATGAATAATATACACATTGCATCTACAGAATCCTGTAATTATTTTATTGAGCTCTCCTTCCATAATTGCTTCAAATTCATCCAACCTTCTTGCAACTCATTGTGTGTATCTTTGAATGTTCAATTTTGCTTGAAAATTCTGTATAAAGGCTGGCTGAATTTGAAAGAATTATGGATGCATAGATCAATGAATACAATATTGTGTTCAATTCAGGTAAATGGAGCATCATTTACCTAAAATGAGCAATCCAAAAATGTTGTTAATGTCCAATGTCTTCAGGATTTACAAACTACCTAATGAAGTGACATTCAGCTTGTAAGCTAATTGCATATGGTTCATTCTGAATAGAATAAGCATTGTTGATTAGAAATGGAAAACTGCCTTAAAACAGTAACAGTAAACCATTTACTTTTCACTATCTATTTTGGAACCAATACAAAACATCTGCTCTTATCTACTTATTGATTCTTTTATGCAAAGAATATATGTATCTTCAGTAAAGAGAACTGATCTCCTATTTGCAATCGACAAGGGCATAAATTCATACAGAAACAAGAGTATAGAGACTAAAATCAAATCTTCCGGCAATACATTGGAAAGATGAATAATGTTCATTTATTCATTCCAATGTGGTATTTTTACTATCTGAAATCATTTTTAAGATATCATGAAGTTCCAATATTGAAGAATCAATTGTGTTTAGAGCGAAATCCGCTAGCTTCAAAGTGTATGAGAAGTTTGAAAAACAATTTCTGAAATCCAGAGATTTGAATGAAAATCAGGCTTTTGCTACATTTATAATACTTTGACTCCTAGTTGAGGAAAAATGTTATGGAATATACGGGCATTTGCATTCATCATGTGAAGTATCCCAAAAGTTAAAAGATTCTTTTCAAATTTACAGGGTCTTGAGTCAGATTGATCAGAAAATCAGTGCTGGAGAAAATTATGTGTATGGTTTAGGTGCTAATATTGTTCACAGATGGAGAAACAGACATAAAAAAGGTTGTTTCAGGCACACCCATTATCTGTATTTCTGTCACAAGTTGCAGAATTTTCTGATACACAGGACCAAATGTTCAAGCTACCACATCATTCTTGAAAATCCCTTCCAAAAATTCTCCCTTAAAACTGAAAACTTCTCTCCCACTCCCCCATCCTTACTCCACATATACACTGAACAAAACAAATTCCATCTCTTGTACAATTCCACATCATTAACATAATAGTATCACGAGAAGACATTAAATACAATGATATTATAAACAAAACTGGTAATATCATCTAATGTGAGAATTGCCAATAAAGAAAAGCAGTCCATTTACACCCACATTCGATGAAAAACCCTATCCAGAATTCTACAAAAATGTTCAGCTCATTTCTGAAAGCACTCTCAAGTTTTATTTAGTGAACTTTCATACGGCAAAGCTAACTTTTAAATTATGTACTAAAAATGTTTTTATAATGTTTCCAAAGTAATTATTTAATATATTTCATTATTTTATCAACAGACATTAAATGGCATTGAAGCATATAAATATATGCCTCCAATGAATGTGTTTGGAACACCAGAGCAGAACCCAGAAAATGAGTGCTTCTGCCCTCCATCTGAAAATCCTGAAGAACCTTCATGTCCATATGGAGGTGTATTCAGTGTGGGACCTTGCAATTTTGGTAAGATTATTTTCTCTAAAGAAGAAGAAAATTAAATAACTTGAAATCAAATCAACAGTCAAATTATTTCAGGATCTCATCACTAGGACAATAGAAATATTGACCATGCTTCACAAATTCTTTATTCCTACTCACGGGCAGAAAAAGAAAGAAGGCACAACTTTTGGCTGCACTTCCTGAAGAGGTCTTGCCTACTGAGGAGGACCAATTAGTTTAAGGAGGAGGGAAGGGAGGCTCAGTTATATTCATAGGCCCAGACCCCAGATAGATCCCCTTCATACATTTGGATCAATTGGATATTCATGTTTTTCTCTACTGATTTACTGAAAAACTAGATAAAGATCTTCCTTTTTATTACAGTTCAGTTACAAAATACAAATAATAATAATTATACTAATTATAATTATTATTATTATTATTATTATTATTATTATTATTATTATTATTATTATTATTATTATTATTGAACAACATTTTATCATAAACACTCTTTAGTGATCAGTATAATTACTCCATCCATTCACAAATGCACACCCTTATTCATACATGCATGCCTTCACCCACTTAATCACTCGTTCTCTCATGAAAGCACTTTACAAGTTAATAAGAAAATAATGTAATGTATTTTTGAATGAAATGTTGAATACTCGACAATCACATTATCTTTTCTTTCCAGGAGCACCAGTTCTTGTATCTTTTCCTCACTTTTATGGAGGTGATGAAGAATTATACCGTTTTGTAAATGGGCTAAATCCTGATCCTTCGAAACATTCTATGTACCTCTATATTCACCCAGTAAGGATTATTAAATTTAATATATTATTGTAAAACTTATTTAACACTTAACATTGAATGCTTCATAATAAAATATTAATTTGCATTTTAGATTATCGGTGTGCCCATGGGTGGAAAAACTCGTTTCCAAATGAATGTCAAAGTTCGAAAATCATCAAAGATTTCATCTATTAACTTCCTGGAAGAAGGAGCCGTTCTGCCTGTTGCTTGGATAGAAATTGTAAGTGTTTGAGAAACAATCGATGGAAAAAAAGCTTCTTGTACTAAGCACTTTTAAAATAAATGAGATCACAGACTCACTGAAAACTCTCATACAACTTGTGAGCATTATCTTCTCCTCTCTTAAATCTCAAACAATGAACCAACACCAATTGTAAATATTATGTACTCTCCATTTTGGAGATGTATATCTATTCAGAAATGTTTAATAAATACTAATTTTGTTTTGTATTTTGTTTTTACAGGGTGTGGATGAACTACCAGAAGAAGTTATCGCTTTGCTGCACAAAGCTTCCATGACAAAGCATGTCAAATCGGTCCTTTTGTATGGAAGTATCACAGTCATTTCTGTAACTTCAATTATTTTACTGTGGTGCGCTTACAGATGTTGGACAAGGAGAGAGACAATTCGTAATATTTCACAAGATTCTCACATTTTGGAACCACTGTAACTACGCTTCATAAACAATTATTTTTATTATTGCACCATCACATCAACAATTGTTTGCACTAAAAATAGCAGGGTAGCATAGAGTGAACATGAAAAGAAACTCAGGTCGGCATTGTCAAGAATGAAAAATTAAAAGACTGAGTATGTGCTATTGTGTGACAATGCTGGAAAAATAGTGATAAACCAGTATATTGATTTAAGTGCATCAATCGATAGTTGTGGATGAACTTTGTGTTGATGTGGAAAACAAATGAACACAAATGTATGTATGTAAGACATTGAATGTTGTATATTACAACAGATGTTTGTCACATTCCATGTGCCTTCACAACATTCCAGTTTTTGGAGTGTTGACCAATTGATGGAGTGGCTAATGTTATAAGGAGATTGAAGTCTGAACATTTGCTCAAAACACAACAAATATCAATACTATTGATTCTTTTAAAACCAGCACCACTGAGAAGACTCTTTCAATAGGGAAAAAAAGATGATCTGCAAATGAAACCGATATTTTTCTAAATAATGAAATCCAATATTTTTTATGTTAGGATTTCGTATTAATACAATTTATATTTCCTGGAAAGACTTATAATATTCAGTGAAAAAATTTTTCTATGAAAAAAAATTACATTCATATAGTTCTGGTGCTTAAAAACACTTTGGAGAAGAAAAGAAAAAGACAGTAAACATAACATTCATTATCACTTAAGATTAAAAATTAAAATGGGATTTCATTCATCACAAAGAATACGTTTACAAAAAACATTAACTTTATTGCCATTTTTGGCAGTCCAATATTTTGCAATAGTTGAATACTAAAAAGAAAATAACTGATTTTCTGTCATGCCATTTTTTGTTTTCAATTTTACAGTTGATGGATACTAAAAAGGAAATAACTGATCCGCAGTCAATTGATAATGTATTTCTAGTGGAGTTCAAACCACTTCTCTTATCATAGGTCTATGTATTTCTAAGTTTCCTTGTGATTTGTATCTCATAGTTCTCACATTTCTAAGGACTAAATATCATTTATTGTTAATTGTTTAAAAAGTGTAATCATAAAAATGTCCATGAATTTATAGATCAAAAGACTATGAAAATAGAAAGGTCTTTAGATGTGGTAGTAGTATGTAAGCATTTTCAGATTTAAAAAGAAATTTCATCAAAACCATCTTTCATGACAATAAATAAATTCCAAGTTGCTACTCATTTTATTGATATAGTGATATTGGAATGTTACTAAAGCTTCTAATTACTCGTGCTTATGTTAAGAATTTTTTTACTACTATTTGAAGTAAAATAAAATGTAGTGAATGTATGTTGGTACATTTTCATTTTAATGATTTAATGTTTATATCCTCATACACACTTCCCCTCCTGAACAAATTTATGCATAAAAACTTCTTTTGAATATCAACACGATTCCAGGAAAAAAAACCCATCTTAAATAAGAGTGAGAAGGGAGAAAGTTGAATGTACATTAGGGTGACTTTGAGACAAACTATTATCTCATTTCAGATTATCCATTATTCGCTATAAATAAAACAGAGGGGTCACACAAAATCCAACCACCACAATGAGGCTCTATGTAACCATTGTGAAACTCAAATCTCCCATAATTATCCCACCTTTTTCTACCTATCACATTATCATCTATCCTCTTGTTTTAAGGCTTCTTGTAAACTTTGCAAAACTTTGAATACAATACTGAGTGATTGTAACTGTTAGTCTTGAAATAAGTTTGGTTTGGCGAGAACATTTATTTGGTGTAGATCTAGATGATAATTGATGTAATTAAATCAGTTTGTTAATACTGGTAGTTTTATTACTGAATTGTTTAATATTTGTGGAGTTTCTTAATGACAGTATTTTATATACATTATAGCCATACCAGTAAAAGACAAATAGGATGGGGTGATAGGATTAACCATTGATGACTTGGCTAGTGTAAACCATTATGTAGCTTCAATTATTAGAACCAAAATGAAAAGAGACTCCTGAGGTAAAAATTAGACACAAATCCAGTGAAAGTGAAGAAGAACTTAATGACAAGAGTATTTTTTGCTGAAAGGGAAGATAGCAATTTCATATCAGAAAATATTTTGAAATTGATGATCCTCATGAAATAGAGGAAAACGTTCTTTGTCCTACAAAATAGCTTAATGGCCAAAGTAGTTCTGACTTCGAAGTTCAATCAAATATAAGAGAGAAAAATATCTATGTCAGATTGTTGAGTTTTCTGATCAGATGTAAGAAGGTTAATACCAGGATTAAAAATGGTAAATATAGGAAGTGACCAGAGTACTGATTTTAATCTGACTTGTTATTAAGTAAGATAAACTAATAAATACAGACAAATTTATGTTGTAGACATTAAAAAACAATTCCCTACATATTTACATTTGTAATAAAAGCAAACCATTTACAGCTTTCCGTTTGTTCTAAATTATTGCCAATGGAATGAGCTGAAGACATGTGATCCAAAGGAAAAATTCATTTCAAGATAGAGTAGCTACCCCAGTCATCCAAACAGAATGGAGGTCTTGAGTAAGTCTTTGCCTTCACTTTTCTTCATTATTAAAAGCAACTAAACATTTTTTTAAAAGTCTTCTTTCTGGTGATGTAACTTTTTTGAAAACAATATTAGATAATAAGAGAGATAATACAAATAATATTAAAAATGTGTACCCTAGTAAACAGTATGTAATAATTCAATTTTGTTTTGTGGCCACACATATTGTCACTGTCGGATCCCGGGAGGGGGGGACGCCTCTCACCCCAAGGCCAAGGGTTCTTTCTTTGTCACCTTCTTTTATTTCAAAAAATTTATTTAAATATTTTTTAGAATTACGTAATTATTTAAATAAATAATATTATATAGAATGATATATACACTACAGAAATAATATACAGTTTATTAACAAATGTTTATATAACAAAAATTTATCATGGCCCCATCCAAAATGACCACCTGGATACACACTTGCATACAGTGAACAGAAAAAGCAGAACAACCCAATAATAATAACAATAATAGTATAATGAAAACTTAAAAGCTATAATAGACTACTTGTTATTTATACTCTACAAAGAACGTCTGCAAGAAAAATATATATTTCACCAATCAGGATTAATTTTCCAACATTTTTAAAGAAAATATTCATATTGCAATCTTATAAAAGATGTGATGTGTTCTAAAATATAAATGGTTCTTGTTAATATTTAATGATGGTTGTATAATGATTAGTCGTTTAAATGTCATAAAAAAATTGCAATTTAAAATTAATTATATGTCTAGTAATTAAGGAACAAATCAGTAGATATACATTTTCAAAATACTTTTTGAAGATAAAAAAAAAAAAGAAGAAGAAATTTAAAAGTGTTGTAAGTTTTGCAACTGTAACTCCAACAAACTATGAGGTACCCATTTACAGGCATTAAATCTTATTTGAACAAAGAATATTTTAAAAAATCTTTCTTCTCATCTCTCTTAAAAATTATCTCTTCTTTTTTGCAGTGTTTCAGTTAGTCTGTCATTCAGTTCGATGCAAGGAAAATAATACTATTTCTCTATTTTCTTATAGAGTATCAGAATAATTATCTCTCCAAATCTTCCACTTGTGTAGCACAAGTGTAGTTAAAAAAATAAGATATTTTTGAGCATTATTTGTATGATATTTGATTGCATGGTAACACTAAATATTAATGTTGACTCAGATGGAAATTTATGTTATTTATTTTTGGAGGTATAGTGCAAATTGTTTATTTACAACAAATATTATATAACACAATTTAAAAAAGGAATTCCCCCATACACAAGGTGCTTTCACACCAGCTATGATTTCAAAATGCCTGTAGTTGTATAATGGCTCCAACTTTTTACTTCTTTATTTAGCCAAACAGAAAATTTAGCTGAATACGTATGGCTAAAAAATTTACTAAATTCATTGCATTTTAAGAATGAGGGAAATAATGCTTTTATAATAATGAGAGTTTCCTTATTATTTCAATGAACAAACTATCATTTATTAACCTCTAATTATTACACATTTGAAAAATATTGCAGATTCATAGTATGCTTAATTTACAAGTTAATCATTCACAATCCAACTTGGCCACACACAAAATAGGTTTAAAAAATATATTTTCTATTAGTTTCAAACAGAAAACCCTTTTAAATATTAGCTTACAAGAAAATGTAAAGATCCACTTCTATTTTTTTTTCACAGTAATTAGCATTTGTAATTGTAAAAATGATTTTCATGATTGTTACATTTCATTACTTGGCCAGCTGTACAACGATACATTCTTGTATATTTTATATTAATCTCTTCCTCATATTGTAGTAAATTTGAATAATTTACCATCTACATTTAGTTTAAATATATTCTGTAACAAGTTTCATAAAAAATCTTACACGATAAAGAAAAGGTTGAACTAAGAAGTACTACAGGAAAAAGAAAATGTCCATTTGTCACATCAATCCTAATTTGTAAATAAATACTTTTGTGAAAAAGACACATTTTCACAGCCAATGCAAAATTCCAATAAAATTTAAATAACAAATGTAAAAGATTCTTCAAATTTATGCTCTAAAATATAAATAAATTTTATTATCTTTTTAAGTCTTTCGGCAAGAAATGAAATAATATTCTTTTTTTGAAACTAGTTTTAATAATTGCTTTAAATAAGATGCTAAATTTTGCAAGAGTAATACTATTCACTTCTAATTTATCGATAAAGTGATTACAAAGCACATCAAATGACTTTCAAGGTTAATCAGCCTTATGATATTGGACAAAAGGAAATCACCATTGATGGATTTTTTTAAAAATTTCATGTAGGCACTATTTCTTCAGCAATTACATATAATGAATTCCATCAAAAACTTGTAAGTCATGGGCTATTACTAATTTACTTGCAGAAACTTTAAGCAGGACAATAAACAAATTTCAAAAATTGAAATAAAGAAAAAATATGTTGCAGAAAATATAAACATTATTGTAAAATATTTATATATTAGTTTTAAATTATGATAAAGAAATTAAAATTTCAGTATAAATTGTATTATGTAATAATTCTATAGACAATTTATAACAACAATTTTACATTACATTTTCTTGGGCATTTGAGCTATATATTATTTACATTGAGCAAATTCTTTGGAATCAGTCCACATCATACTAATAATGCAGAGGTTTCTTAAATTATATTAATAAATAGAATAACAATAATATCCCATTCATACGCAAAAACAAGAAAGAGCACGTGATATTTTCCAGCTGAGATACGTGCGTTGTTGCTTCATTTAGGATTATTAAGCATAAAAATGTTCAATTTTCACTAGTATTAAATAATTAGCAAAATTGAATAAACAAATCAACCATATGAGGTATTTGAAATTGCTACTCTCTCTCTCAGCTTTCTTCACTTGTTTAAGAAAATGAAGGACTAGAAAAAGGAAAACTAGTAAGGCTGACTGAATGCTGCATGGATCATATTGGAAGCTGCTTTTCAAGTAATTGCCGTCACCATTAATTTGCAATACAAAAAATGATTTGAATTCACTCATTTCATTTTTATTTCATTCAACATGTGAAGTAGTTGTATAAAAAGTAGGAATGATAATGGTACAGTAATGTTGAATCAAATAGAAAGATGCATATCTAAGTTCTTCAATAAAACAAATATCGCAGATGTACACACTAAAAAATTATTATTTAATTATCTTCACGATATTTCAGTGACTCTTTATATAATATTCTGGAATGAAATGGAGACGATTCCCTAAAGTCTTGGAATAGTCCTTTAGGTAAGGAGAGGGTAGATGAGGCAGCCATCATTCTAAAATATTAAATCCATACAGGAGGTACTTTTTACCTTCTGCCACCTTAACATTAATGCATCAATAAATGCAAAAGGTAATGTATAAATATCCTACCATCATGGTAATGGTAAACATCACCATGATTTAGATACCGTAATGATGATTTTAATCCACTCCTGTAGCAGTTTTTCGTAATTAAAACCCATGTTTAAAGACATGATCTTAGCTATGCCTCTGTTTCCACAAACCTTGAACTTTTCTATCTTTGGCAGATCAACATTAAAATAATATAAATCATGCCATCATGAAGTTAATGAATATTTAATTTAATTTTGAAACATAACTGCTATATTTTTCTTATTTATGAACTCGATGATGAAGAGCAAGAACTGGATGTAGTTAAATCCAAGAATTTATACGAGTTATTTTTTCTTTTTTCTGATGCACACATAGCTGAAGTAAGACCAGCAATGAGCATTCCAATTCCAGATGTCACCATTATAAAACTTATCCAGCTCTGAAGATCTGGTAGAATATTTACAACAAAATATAAGAAATAGTAAATATACCAAGGCAGATCCTTCTGATACTGCAACAAAACAGCGAAAAGGGAAGAAATAAAATTTTAACAAATAAAAAAATTGAAAACAAACCCAAAACAGTTAATAAAAAATGCAAATACATAGAAATGTTAGATGTAAAACACACAAGTGTATAAAAAAATGCAAAAATGATGTAAGTCAATAGCAAATAAAATATAACATAAATAAAAAGCAGCATAATTTATAAAAGAATAATACATAATAAAAATTATTTTGCATAGTGAAAAATATCTTTTTCCATCAGTAAAAAAATTATTCACATTAAAGTAAATGTAGATATGAAAATAATAAATCATAAAGTAGGAAAGAATATTAAGAACAATGCCTCAAGACATAACAAATTTTAGGAACAAAAAAGAAAAAACAAATAATGTAATACATTGAATTCAAGATGAAAGGAAACAGATTTTAAATATTTTTGTGTAACATAAGAAAAATAAGAATCAACACGTATGAAAAATGAAAGAATTACTCACATATTCGGCCCAAAACATTGGAATTGAAATATTACTAAATCTTTCCAACTTTTTAGAAATTCCCGAGAGCTTTCTGACTACTAAATTTGATTGAATTCGGGCGCAGCTCTCCATCGGAAGACCTGTAATCTACAAACCAGAAATAAGTTAAAACAATATTCTCACGTACAGCTAAAACATTATTGTTTACAATAAAGAAAATAATGTCAATAGAAGTAGGAAGTAATTTCAGAGAATTAAAAAGAGTCAATGTTCAAATTTTTGGTGACCCAATGTCTTACCGGTTCCACAACAATGTAGGATCCATGTTTATCTCTTTGGGGGTTCATACCTCGTACTGAATCTATTAACACTGGATCTCCATTCATAAAATGAGGTGCCGAAGCAGCTATAGGAAAATCTAGAACACATAGATAGAATGAGAGAATCTCTGGCTAGATAACGTCTATTGAAATCACCCATCATGTCACAGAATAGCACTAGCATATAAATGACGCAGTGGGAAGAATAAGTAATTCCGGCAATACCTAAGCTATGTAAATTCCACATGGTCTTTCAGAAAAGAGTGTACAAACGGAGAGGTTGAGAGAGGTAAAGGGAAGCAGCTTTCGAAAGTGAACTCTGGGGCAAAGAGGTTTGGCGCTAGTCGGTATCACGGTATTAGGTATTTCTAACACCGTGTCTGCATAAAATATTTGTGTCCCTACCAGACCCTAGGACGCCCACATACAACACACTCACGTCATAGAGTTGGCCACTATACACGCCGAGTGAGAAGGTATCACGTATGCACAAGGGGGAAAATTGCCCTTTGCATATTTGTTAAAAATAAAATGATTTCAATTGATAGGTAAGTAGCCTTTGTTCTTATTCCTTGTCGTACCCTCGTGAAGGAATCGATGCACTTCAGCGAGAACATGGCGAATGACAACATGGAGAGGAATGGCGTCACTTTGTAACCTAACGATAGAAGACTCAGTTGATTATTCAATACGAATTCAATACGACTTATAAGCATTGCTTCTAAATTTGTAAGTTTAGAAAATTCGGAGAGTTCAACGAAAATAAGACCTACGCTTTTTTTAAGCGTCCCTTGTTCTATTTTTGAAAAGAAATAAAAACATTTGGAGAGATATTTGAGAATTAAACAAAAATGATTAATCTTCAAACACACATTACGTGAAAACTACTCGTTATTTAAACAAAATAGTACATGGCCTTTTTAAAGTTTTGTTTTTTAGAACAGAATTTATTGAAGACAAAAATCTTCACATTCAATATTGTACTTTTGCATGGGTAACTTTTTGCCACTTTCGAAAGTACTGAGTTCGCAAAAAATAGGACTAGCCCCAATTTTTATGGTTTCCATTGATACATACGAGGAGAAAATTTAAAAAAAACATTTGGAGCCGTTTCTAAGAAAAAAGTTTAAACACTGTCTAAATTTCACGTAAAATTACGCGATAACTACTATTTTAGAAAAGTTGTACATGGCCTTGATTCTAGATCTGTCTTTAAAGAATTGATTTTATTGAGGAAAAAATCCTTTACTTCAATATTGTAATTGTAATAAGCTGCCGAAAACAATTTTGAAATTTTGCAATTTTCGAAAATAGACCAGCACAATTCTTCGAAAATATTTCGAAGAGACCTGCACCATCTTATTTCTACCCGTTTCAAAATCAACTTCGGAGAAAATCGGCTGAGCGCTTTAGTCGCTAGCTTTCATCGTGGACGATCGTGGGGAAATGTTTTGCCGTCAAACGATTTTTCTGTATCAAGGACTCACAAAACATGAAAACTGCAAAACTCAAAAAACTCAAAAAACTCAAAAAACTGCAAAACGTGTTAGAGGAAGTTTATTTATAATAAATGTATATCATTTTACTACATATAGAATCAAGATTTATCTACTTTTCTTTACCAAGGCGCGGCAATAAGAGTTTTTCTGCATAAAAATTCACCCTTTTTCGCGAATTACAATACTTTATCTTCTTACGAAGTATGGTAGAGAAAGTCAGAACTGAATATGAATTTAAGAAAATAATTTAACATCGAGGCAATTCTATTTTAAAGCATTGATTAATGATCCCCGAACTACAGATTGATTAGTGACTACCAAGGTCATTAGTCCCGTAATTGTAGTGAATGTTTTATCGCGTTATGTAGTAGTGGTCTTCCCCCATAAATTCTCGGCTATCCGGGGCACGCACTGTGTGTCACTGCCCTGAGGAAGCCTGCGACATGTCAGGCGAAACGTCGGCACCCCTGCCAACGACGCGGCGTCTCCCGGATAGACGAGAATTTACGGATTCGAGCCGCGGAAGCTTACGTGTAGAGTGGTCTTCCCCCGCCAGATGGCGATATCCGGCTCCGATATACGTCGGCTTGCGGGGATTCTCAACCAGGTATCTCCTACCAGCGAGGCACCACCCCAGCCGGGTCAAGCTCTAAGGCCAAGCTCAACTGATCTAACAGGTGTGGTAGTGTTTTGTATGGGTAAGTAAGGGTGAGAATAGGACAAGGATGAGGAAGGAAAAATCGCGCGGGGTCCGTTTTTAGGATACTGTTCCGGCATGCGCCTGGTGTTGATCGGAGAAACCTGCTGGTGTGTGTGTTCATATCACGAATACTCTACGCCCCTTTCAACTAGGAACCAAACTGGAAACTGATTTCTAAAGAACGTTTTCTCAAACTGCTTAAATTCTTGCTGCAAACGTTATCGCTGTTTAGGCGTACATATGTGTGTGGAAGTGCCTTTTCTGATATCACACAAATTAAATCAAAAAAACGAGAAATCGCATAAGAAAGTGTTTCACTGAAATCGAGCCTGAGGTTTTGCCTTACTGAAGTTACAGTGGACAGTGAGAAATTTATATTAGAAAAACAGTGTTTATCCTCACATTGATTTTTCGAGTGTGAAATAAAGTGATATATGAAACTAGCAAGTTATAAGTAATTTAATTTCTTTCTTTAATGTTCCTGGCTTACACTTTCCAATACTATAGTCTGATTCACCTCTGTGCACCAAAATGTTGGACAACACTGCCACTGCTGCCACCGGCCAGAATCCACGTCTTGTGGGTTCATATAAAAAAATTGGTTTACGATAAAACGTCTCTTCATCTGTCTGTCATCAGTCTTTGAACAACACTAGCGGTTAAATCGAACGCAGCATTGTTATCAAAAGTGACATTCTCCAATCGATCTTGATGTCGCGATCCCTTGAATTTGAAACTAATTTTGGGAATAATTTTACATAAATCCTCAAGGACATTTTCAATTGTTTCTAAAAAATGTCTTCAAATTTTTCGTTTATATTATGACTTCGAATAGCGTAAAGAATACTAAAACAAATAGCGCATGTCGAAAATTTGTTGAAATATCTTAATTTTCGAAAAATTACAAAAGGTCAATTTGTTCGGCGATTTCCTGCAACCAGATGTGAAGATAGAGATTTTTCTTCTGAATAACTGCAACTGAATAACTACACAACAGTAGGCGACACATAATTGTACACATGATATGTAACCATTGAAGTAATGACACTTTTCAATTTTCAGTTGCTTCTCTCTGTTATATTTCATTTTTTAAATACGTATCAGCAACTCTGCATCAGAATTTGAAGCCTCTTATTGGATATCGGAACCCCCTCTCGCATGTCAGCCGCTAGCTGTCAAGTCGTCAGAAATATTATTCGCACAATACACGTAATATGGTCAATACTGAATATAATAAGTTTGAGTTCTGCGTCTTTGTAGATTTCAACTTTGGCCTGGATATGACGCGAACTTATTCTTGAGGCTTTACTAAACACTCTGGTGACAGTTCTGTGAACGAGATTATTTGGTGTGAAAACATAAGCGAGAAGGAGGATATTGAAAAGGCTTCCCTTGTTGAAGGAGTAGCACTTTCTACTTACGCACTTTTGTTTGCGAACGTATACTAAATATTTAAAGCTTATTTGTGAGTTTTCTACGCACAATTAGTTGACTATTGAACTTGATTAAGTAATTTCGCAGCTAAGAAGTTGTGACGTCTAACACAGGTTGTAATGCCGAAACAACGAGGGAAATACAGTTAATAAGCTTCAAAATACCATTCAGTGTTTTTTAAAGTCTAGTAACTTCCAACCCCGTTCATGTCTCTACAAATATGTCCAATGCAGCCTAATAGTGAATAAAGAAAACAGTCACAGCAGTGCGGCTAAAAATTGGGTTGTTATCTGTGATGGCGCGCGGCGCCATTTTAACCGATTGCAGTGAAATACAAAAGTGGTAGTTAAATTGTGTGAAGCAATGCTTTTAAGGTAGAGATTTCAAGCTTTAATTTAATATAAATTAAAAGTATTTTGGATCAAAACTTACGGAGATACGTACATTTGAAAAGTGGCTACTTCTATGGTTTTAACGTAAAATTGGCCGTATTTGGACTAATTGGGCACACTGTTTGAGTGAAATAGCTAATGTTTGATGATCATAAGATTGTTGCGCGGTAACGTGGGCACCACCTCAGCTAAAACTCCGTTCATAAATATAACATTAAATATTATTTATTCGTTATTTTTAAAAAGTGGTTATAAAAGGCCGAAAATGGGGTGTTAATGGGGTTTGAGGCACCCCTAAACCCATTTTAAAAATGGTGTTATTGGTACCGATGTTGTTCTTGCATAGAAAACTAACTTTTTTCACTAATCTATTGGCTTCTATTTTTTTCCGATACATACACACACACACACACACACACACACACACACACACACACACACACACACACACATATATATATATATATATATATATATATATATATATATATCACATATAAGTAAATTTAAATGGAATTGGATTCTACACAAAAATAGAATAATAGCATTAAATGAAAACTGCACACTCTGCAGGTCAGAAATTTAGTGAGGTAAAATATTTAGAAGTTTTCTGTTATCGATTACTATTATATTGAGATAATGACAAGAAGACAAAATAACTTTTCTATTTCCAAGAATTTCACAGCTTCTTGTCAGAATGGAAATGTGTTTATACATTTTGCATTCATCAAAGTTGGTTCATCTAAAAATCAAAGTAATAAAGCATCTGTTGGCTCATTGCTTTTTCCTGTACAATTTCATACGTGAATAAGTACCGAAATGCCGTTCCAGTGCGTTCCCCTTGAAATGAAGCCTTGTAAATAAGTTCAGAAAATGTATTTCTGGCAATACGTGGACATCGATTTCGTGCTGTCATTATATAACTTACTATATTAATATATTTAATTAACTAAACTAGTATCTTCTGTACATGCTGCGTGTACCAGGAAGTAAAGGTATGTTTGGAGGTATTTCACGCTAACTTTCATTGAACCAGGAATAAGAGTAACTAGAAATAAAAAAAATAAAAAAAATGTTTGAATTTCGCTTACTTAAAGGATCATAAACTTACTAAAAAAGCACGGTGAGCAATCAGACAAACCAGACACAAGGGGCGCTGATGGATCACCGGCAAAACAGTCGGTGCTCGGGTCTTCGAAGCGGTCAAAGAAATTGTCAGGAAGCTCAAAGCGATAAGCATCTACGCCATCCCTCAGCACGTCACCTGAAAAAAATGCAAATAAAGTTATCTGAGATTCGTTCACGAATAAGCCCATACACTCATGGTTTTTCAGGAATTCACATTGTGTCAAATGAATATAATAAAATATAAAACTAGAATATTATAATAAATCAAACGTATTATTGAAACATTTATTCTGCGTGAGTTAGGTGCACACTTGTATGTATCAACTACAGTAAAGTGTAACCTAACTCTGTTCTATAATTTTGAGAGCGTTGTTTAATTAAAGTTTTACGCCAATGTCTTAAAAATTCACGTTTTTATCACGTAAAACTATTCCTAATTATTGATGAAAGTTCGATATCAATTAAGATGTTTTATTCAAATACTCTCTACCAAACAGAAGGTAGTTGATGGAAGGCATTGGGAAACAATGTGGAAGAATTGCGGTCGCAAGTAAGATGCACAAATACCAAATG
>BOPP01000059.1:3187421-3214519 GCA_017312745.1 Gryllus bimaculatus | reverse complement strand
ATTTCTATAATTCATATTATTTTAATACATAAAGAACTATGTGACAGCTATTGTAATAAGTTACACATCAATGGAATCGTCTAAATTTCAACAATTCCAAAAAATATTGATTCTTCGAAAATGAGCAGCTGCATTAGCGAAGTCATGTACTTAACGGGTCGAGTTTTTTGAGACTTTTAGATGACATATGCTATTCACATTTTTTCTGATTTTAAAAATAACATTTCCACAGAAACATTTTGTAATTATTGCATTGAATTATTACTTTCACTTCAGTAAGGAACATATCTAATTTTTCCGCGATCTATTTTGAAAACGCCAAGTGGACGTAGGTAGAGACGAACCGAAGTCGTGATTAAGAGAACAGTCTGCACTTAGTGCTAGGACAGCAGTTGTTACAAGACGCGTGTCTTACAGATACTTGTGGAGATGAACGCAATGAATTCACGGAAGAAGTTGCTCATAGCGCGTGGTTGAGAACATGCAAGATCTGGGCTGGAAAGTTCCCCAAAGAAGAAAGAAACAAACAGAAAAAATGAAACATGAGAATGCGAACGTCGATGCTACATTATTTCAAATCGTCTTCTTCTTTCTCATCTTCTTCCTCTTTTTCTTCCTCTTCTTCTACCAGTAAGGATTAAGCTTCAACCTGTTTCGATTTTCCCTTTTTCTTTGGCCTGTCTACGGTTCTCCTTCAAGAGCTAAAGCCGGCAATATCTCATTTGGCATCATTTGCAAATGTTTGCACTCTTTCTTTTCATCAGTAGATATTTTATCTAATACAGGTTTAACACACATTTAACTCTTCTCTTGTATCCACAGTCCTTTTTATTTTGGAGGATGTATCCCAAAGTACTTCTTAAAATTTCATTTCTGCCGCCTGAATTCTACTTTTGAAGATTACTTTTGATTCAGCTCCATACAAAAGCACAAGAGCAGTAATAGTATTAAAGACCTTTATATGTGAGTCTTTTTTACACATAGTTAAAATATTTTCAAATAATTCACGTTTTCCACGTTTTCACAGATTCACGTTTTTCAAATAATATTAAATCAATTAAGTTACATGGTTTGACTACCTTCTAACACATTTTTATGCACTTTTAGCATACTGTATTAGGGACACTATCTTGATGATTTCACATCATTAATCAAATATCAAAATATCTTCATTTATTTGTCGATATTTCTTTTATTCCTTTTAGTATTAGTTCTCGACTTAGAATGCATCCATTTGCACCTTTGGCTGCCTGCAGATATCGTCCGACAGAAAAAGAATTATACCTACTCTAAAACTTATAGACGGTCACTTTCTGTGATATTACAAACTGTGCACGCGAGTAAATCTAACGTACGAGTTGACTGCGACGAAACATGGAGAGTTGACCGGTGAGCAACGCACAATTGCGTCAAAAGGTAAATTGCGATTCATTACTACCCAACCATTCGCAATCAGTTCCGCCTGCGATCGTTATTCGCGCCTGCAACCGCCGGCGAACAACGCATTTGCGCTGTCAGCGCCTACACGTTGCCCTGGGAGCTGCTGCGCTCGTGACTTTTTACAGAAACATTTTTGATGATTCTGTAAAAATGTAGTCGTTTTAAACATCGATGTATTGGAGCCGATGTTTTTTTCACATCAATATTTTGACTTCGATGTTTTCACGTTTTCGCTATTTTGTTCGTGAATGAAAATGCCCATAATTACAGCTTTGTAAAAGTTAAAATCTGAAATAATATATGTTGGTACTACTGTCTGTATGTTCGAAGCAAACAAAGGTGGTGTGTATTACCTTGAGTGTGCAGACTACTATTCTCGCCCGAAATTATCCATATTCCCAGGTATTTCCTTTTTTGTTCCTCGTATTTTGCACATGGAGAGGCTTTTTTAACGTTGTTTTCATTAATATTTTAATTATAAATGAATATAGAGGGCAACTGTGAAATTACATTTTGTTGGGCACGAATTGTATGTTAGGGGTTACTAAACCAACTTTAAAAAAACTGATTTTTAAAAACATCGATTGTTTATAGTCGATGTATTATTAACATCAATGTTTTAATTTTCAACATCGATGTTTTGTTGTCGATGTCGCGTCACAACTCGTGACCATCCGGTAAAGGGAGAACCCTTCACAGCCATCGACCTGGAGAAGATTGCTGCTAAGTTTCTAAAACAATATCTACGGCAAATAACTCCAACAGATCTAACAATCCAACAGATACAAAAGTTAATGTTCTATTCTGCAAATAAGTGTCCTTGTTAAAAGGATAAATTTGTTTATTTCGTCCTACAAACTGCAGAGTTAGGAATCCATGGAGCATAGTCGCCTATTACACAATATTTGATAACTAACGGTACCACTTCAGCACATACTTTCTCGCATTTTGTACACCGAAAAAAAAGAACCATTGGAGTATACCAGATCCATAATACTGTAACAAATTTCTTTGTTACAGTATTATGGATCTGGTATATTCCAACGGTTCACTTTTTTCGGTGTAACACTTGCAATTTTCCGAAATTCAGAGTGCTCAACGAAAATGGAAGCCGCACAATCTTATAAGCGTTCTTTACTCTATTACAGAAGGTTACTAAGGAGACGAAGGTTTCATGAAAAATACCCCCCAAAATCAAAATAGCTCGACTGAGTCAAATTCGTAGGGCCTTGCGTTCGACTAGGTCAATTTTGGAGGAAATCGTCATAATAATTCTGGCGCTAGTAGACAGACGGAGAGGCGGGTGGTCGCACATATACTTTTTGAGGTTACCTAATTTTTCGGAGCCCATGACCAATAAAATATGGATTCTGACTACACAGCGTGTTAAAGGAAGTAATTTACTACGAGTAACAACAAAATATATCCACTTTTTCAATATTAGCGTTTCACAAAACTATTTTGTTTTAACAAAAATCACCATTTTCCGCTGGAGCATTACAATACTTTGTCTTCACTAAGTAAGTGCGTGGGTGATCTGGGCTGTCCGGGTGACGCCGCGTCGAAGGCTGAGTTGCCGACGTTTCGACCATCCTGTCGTGGTCTTCCTCAGGGCTAGTATGTCATATCAGTCACCCGGACCGCCCAGATCACCCACATGACTCTGGTCGCGGAAGCCTACGACTTGATTAAGTAAGTGCGTGTCAGAGGTACTATGATACCAGAGGTAAACCGAATTTTTATTTATCTTGTGTCACAGAGAACCCCAACTCTCTCAAAAACACCACTTCCTCTTTTTAAGTAATCGATGTAATTTAATAACTTGTATCTTAATAACTTTAATATATATGTTGAAAACAAGATTTCACATAAATAACTATGTTTTGGATTATTCGAAAAATGCAGTTTTGTAGCATCGAGTCATCATTTTAACGATTTAAGAACAGTGTTAAAATTCACATCTAAAAGTCCGCTCCAAGTTTTCTGAAAGTACTATTTTTAGGAATGGGTATTATTTGTGAATTTAAGGTTGTTTTGAGAGATTATTATCGTGTTCATTTGTAATATAATTCGTTAAACTTGTAGGTACAATAAAATACTTCCTGATTATATATTTTAAATATATTTTTAAAATTAATCAAACGCATCCAATGTTTTTATGATAATCCTTTGTTATCAGTAATTACACGACGTTTCGTAACATGATCGGACACCACGAAATAATTTTTTAACTGATTCGTCATGTAAATGTATTAACTTTTACGTAAGAGACATTTTAAATAGTTAATTGATTTCTGTACTCCCATAATTTTAGTAACCTGAAGATGTAACTAATATCGTTACGAAACGTCGTGTAATTGCTGATAATAAAGTACTGTCATAAATACATTGGATACGTTTTATAAACTAAATAAAATACAATTCTTGTATTCGTGGTACTACTCTGTTGCTCGATTGCATAACCTTCAGATAATTGTAAAATGCCTCTTATATACTACGAACATATCTTTCTGATACAATGCCATACAACAATCGAGATATTGCAGGAATATTGATTTTAGAAATTTTCAAATGAAAGGACACTCGCCGAGCGTTCTCTTTTACGCCTCGTACTAGTTGTCAAGCAACGCCCCGATGAGACCTCACTATCTTATGGACTTTTGACGGATTATTGGATTTTGACGGTATCGAATACATTATTTGGAATGTTTGGCACATTTATTTTGATTTGATACTAGCATTTTAGATTCAAAATTTTCATTTGATGAGTAACGTTTTATTTGGTGTGTATTTGACCAGTTTCTGCTAAAAGATTGTTTGCGAGGATGTTTCTGATGGCCTTTATGCGAGATCGCAGTGCTTGCAGTGCGTTAGCGTTGATTGCGTGCAGTGTTAATATTAGGACGCACGAATCTCCGAATGGCCTCGCGCCCCTACGCGTCAACATTGGGAAGACACGGGCCTTCACTGTGCGTTTTAATCCAGCAACGCTAGCGCCGTGGGCTGTCAGCGCAGGTAGATGACCTTCATCGTCGGTGCCCTTGACGGGCTCCGGGAACGTCAGTTTTGTGTGTTCGTCCAAATATATGTGCAAATACGCATCTTAATTTTAACAATTTGTGCAATTTATGGTACACCACTTCATTTAATTTTTGACGGTATCGAATACATTATTTGGAATGTTTGGCAAATTTATTTTCATTTGATATTAGGTTTTTAGATTCAGAGTGTGCATTTGATGAGTGAAGTTTTATTTGATGTCGGCCGGAATCAGTATCAACTTGGCTGTTTGGATGGCAGCGCTTGCTAGGTACAGACGCCAACTTTTCGGGCATCATATTGCGACCTCCCTCGACATTTTGCCCTGAGGAAGGTCGCAGAATGGCGGTCGAAACTGTGCCTAGGTCGCGGCGTCTCCCGTCAGCCAAGTAGCTACCAAACGCCTTTCAGATCAAATAAATTCCTGGCTTTCAGACTCAGCTTTTGATAATGAAATTGTACGTTGCCATATGTAGATTGGACGCGGGCTGGTGGGTACGCACTGTTTGGAGGACGCCGATGTTGTTGAAGGGCACGAGAAAGGGCGCCAGGTTGCGCGCCACCTGCAGCAGCGGGTCCTTGTAGTTCCACAGGTAGTCGTAGACGGTAATGTGCGAGAAGGGTTCCGAGTGCAGCCGCCGCAGCAGCACCGACAGCCCGATCTTCGTGAAGAAGGACGCGTCGTGCAGATACGACGCGATTCCCTGCGGAAAAGAAGGAGATACGGGTATAAGGCGGCGGTCACAGTGGAACCGATTACAGCCAAAATTTCGGTCGGATGGCGGCGGGCGATTCCGTCCGATACACCCGATTCGTTCAAATACATGCTGTTAAATGACAAGGGTCATATTGAATCCGAAGGACCTCTTCCGATGGAGTCCGAAAACAACGGTTGTCGGACGAAGTTGTTTCGTTTGATTCTATCGGTTGCATTCGTCCGATGTCAGCTGGAGAGTCAAGGCCATATATATATATAGTATATATATATATATATATATATATATATATATATATATATAGTATGGCCTTGGGCGTCCCTTGGGCAAATGTTTCAAACAATGAACTGCGGAACTATGGGAATATTCAGACATTTTCTGGTGCAACATTCGGGTGCATTTGGGATGAAATAAGTCGGACGATTTCGCTCGCGGTCGTCTGGTGGCGACCGTCTGAAATTTGGGCCGCAGTGTGACCGGAGCCTTAAGCTGCGTCCATACGATGAGTATTTTAGTTCAATTTTGCGCACGCAGGAGTGCACGTAGCGCATGCGTTTCGGGCGTGCGTCTTGTCTCGGGAAGAAAAAAGGCTGCAATAGCGCATGACTTTCGCATGTGAAGATAATCTCGTGTGTCTAGACTTTTTGTTTTCGTCAAAAGCAAATAATGTGCACCTGTCAAAACAATTAGCGTGCATTTTTAGACTTATTTATGCCTCATTCAGTTATTTGATGAGTTATGCTAATATTGTGGAGCACATTAGCTGCGAAATGCCAGAAACAATGGTAAATAAAATAGTACTATAGTTGTAGAGTAATATACATAGTACAATAGTAAATAAAATAGGTATATGCTAAACTTGGAGTAATTATTGATGAACCAACTGCCTTAAGTAAAAAATCCAGACTAACTCTATTCATACGATTCTTTATATACCAGAAGGTCTAGATACTCCACTTAAATTATTCCTGCACCTGGTCGAGCTTAACAGTCGTGTTTGATCCTGTAATTAAATAACTTCAATCTTACGGAATTACAAACTCATTTTTGAAAAACAATCTAATACGTATAACATGTGATGGTGCAGCTGTAATGATTGGGGAAAAATGGTGTTGGGAAATGGTTTAAGGAAAAATTCCTCTCTCTTATTAGGCATTGTGCGAATCACAGACTCGAACTTTCAGTTTCTGATGTACTGAAATCCGGAATCAACAGGTTGATTCCAGATTTGAATCCAACTTTGATCAATACGTTATGAACGATTATCTTACAATATACATTTTAAAATTATATTTATTTGGAAGTTTATTTATAATTGTTAGTCAATAAATTAATAACAAAATAATAAATTTATATTAAATTAATAAATTTGTCACGCGTTGAGGAACCTAAAATTTTAAAAATGAAGCACTATATATAAATACAAATAATTATAACAATAGTATAATAATAATTATAGTAATAACAATAACAATAATATTAATAATAATAATAATTAAAGACACTATCTGTATAAGCAATTTCACTGTTTTATATCACCCTGCCTTTGAGAAACATTAGGTATTCAATATGTTTAGCGACAACGCGTGAGAGAATATCATGAATGAAATTATTTGAATTCTCTTTTTCCATCATTGTGGAGGTCAGTTTCGTTTGACGACCGACCGCCGCTTTTAGCACTATCGTTAACATTGCCTATGTAAACAAAATCAAAGGAATTTGCTTTTAAAGTAACACATCTCGGTTTACTCTTACTGTGTGCTAAGTATATGCATAATAGAGTGATGTGAAGGTCATCCAAATTTTAAAATCTTCAGTTAAGAAACACGATTGTATTTCTGTTGTTTCTATTATATTCTATTGTCTAGTGGCGGAAAGGTCAATTTGTGATTGTTTTTCATATGTTCACTCCGCGCTGGCTTTGGTCGGACCAATACCGCCTTCAGACGCACTGGTTTGGAGCACATAGTTCCGACCGACACGGGTAGATGTCGCAGAGACAAAGTTACTGTCTCAACTTTCCACTCAAACTGAATCAAGTGTGGCGTCAAAATACATTTTATGACACTAATTACTAAGATTATACGTCCAGAAAATAGTAGCAGTCCAAAATAACCCAGTATTAAGAATCGTTCCTTAACATAACGTTTTTCCAAATGGGATTCGCAACAACAGACAAGTGGATCAGGAAAAACAGTAATTGTTTTGAAAAAGATGTTATCTAGTTAACGCTCAACATTAAAACATTTCTTGCTGCTCATCTCACGAGCTTTTCGGGTGTGTGAAATGTGTATTATCACATGGTAATGCACAGTAGAATACTGCAAAGAACATTTTTTGGTTCACTCTAAATAATTTATTTCAGCAACGCAATAGATTTTAGGAAGTTATATTTCGTAAAATTAGGAAAGGTGACAAATCTGAACCAATGGAGACAAATTTTTAAAATATTTTTCGAATTTAATTTCCTAAAATATCCGAAAAACAATTAACTAGCAATTGAACTTTAATGTATATTGATGCATTTTTATACCTCTATTTTTTTTACAAAGAAATGAATTCGAAATAATTCGTAATAAAGAGTTACTAAGCGATTGCCGTCGTGAAAAATTTTGATGCATGAATTTTGATATAAATGACTTTTCATGAGATTTTATCTGGGACTCTTCTCTGTACCTCGCTCTAAAGTTGAATTTATCGAACGGGGTTAAGTCGCTAACACCAACTTAACATGTACAACACATGCCATACGAAGAAAAATTAGAGGTAGTTCACCAAACAGACTCTTTCTCGCATTCCTTTCAACGGTTATTTATTGAACATGTGCCAAAATATTCGACATTTAAACTCGATTAAAATTATCGCACCCATATTGCAAAAGGGTCACATCTTCCAAGAAACTGAAAATAAAGATACACCCATTGTTACATTCTTCGTTTTCCATTACGTGATACCCAACAATGCCCAACTTCTGAGGACTTCTGGGGTACGACTTCTGTGGGACAGAGCAAGAAATATTCATTTTGTAAAGAAATTCTGGAAGGGATTAGGCGTAGTATTGTCTACAGACCTGCTTCAACCTCATTTAGACATTTAAATTTGCGTCAAAAGCTAATTTATTCCAGTAACCGTTATTGTTAAATACACATTTTTCTGTTATAAATTCAAGGTTTTAAATAGTTTGAAATTTCTCAGTTCCGACGTTAAACACCAAACTTAAATATTGCAGAACGTTTTTGTCATTTTTTTCATTTTCCGTCATGCGTCTTTCGAAGGTTTTGATAGATCCTCGAATATTAAAGAATACTTTGCGTTCGGAATCCGCTCTTCCGAAAATCATGTATTTTTCAGACTTGACATGTAAATAGATATTTTTATAATGATGAACACTACTACGCACCAAGACGCTCAGGTTAGGCACCACCAGCGATGCATTGATGTCCACTTTGGTGAGGTTCGGCTGGAACACAAGTTCCCTGTGCCCTACGTACGTCAAGGTGCCGTTGGGATGAAAGGTCACATTTTTGTGAATCAAGAGCTCCCTGAAAAATATATTAAAACAGGTGACACGACCATAAAAACATCTCAAAATAATGGAGGATTGAAATATTTTTTGTCTAAACCAAGTCGGGTTTTGTAGCATGTATTGCACCCCGATCAAACATTAATACATAATAATAATATTTTTTTAAACTCAAGTACTAATACTTTATAAGTATTAACCAGAATAAAAAGGTACGGTGAATAAATTGATGACTGTTGAAGTAGTCACATAAGACACGTTTAAAACGAAAAATTAATTTATTTTTAATAAATCAACACTTTCTGAAACAATTACTAAAATAATATATGAACTTCTTCGATTCCAGCTGTGGTATCAGCACTAGGCTGTTCACTACAATCAGGCCCATGAATTGTAACAATAAGTGTATAACGGAAATAATAAAAGCAATACTTAATTCAAGAAAAAATAAGGAACTAAAATTAATTTTTAATCTGGCAAAAACACTGACAGGCCTATGAATTGTAACAATAAGTGTATAACGGAAAAAATAAAAGCAATATTTAATTCAAGAAAAATTAAGGAGCTAAAACTAATTTTTAATCTGGCCAAAACACTCACAGGTAGACAACGGGACCTATCTCTTGGAGCTGCAGCATGTCATCTTCTCCGCTCAGGAACTGATGGCTGTTGGTAACATTGAAGATGTACAAACTCGTCAATACAGGCGGAGGAGTCACCCACCAGTCATACGCAGGGAGGCCCGGTCGCATCTTTAATCTCTGAAAACAAACCCAGGAAGACAGAAGGAATAAAACGGGTACTAGCTCGCAATGCAAAATAAATAGAAAAACCCGATATACAATTTTAAAATTTTCACAAGAAATAGACAAAAAATGTAGTTGAAGATTTAATTAAATCGCTCAGTTAAAGTGAAAACATACAAAGTACATGGTTTTGCACAATTAAATGTGTATTGATATTTTATATCAAGACATAAAGCAATATACACTTGTTTTGCAACGACAGTAACGTATTCTCAGCTCATTAAACGACCCTATGTAAGGTATCTGGCAGTCATCAAATGTTTCGTTCTACTGGCAATATGTTAGCATTTACATCTGAGCGTAATGGCTGAAAGACCTGTTTACCAACATTTTTAATAAGTAGTTAGTACAAGCCCCATATTAATAGCCCAGCTCAACACATAAATCTTTCAGAGTATTTAAAAACAGAGTTGAAAAGTTGAAATATTTGAAAATTCAGAGCTTGAAGATTTGAGATACTCTTATTTATGTAATTTGTAAAACATTGTCCCTATTTTTCCCAAAATTATGCGAAAACTCTTTTCCAAAAATGTACTCCACATTAATAATAGTAAACATTTGAAAACAGATTTCGTTGAGAAAAATCTATGTCTTCAATGTTGTAGTAGTAGAGAGACGGTGAAAGTTTTTAAATTTTGGAAAATTCGGGGAATTTAACAAAAATAAAAAAGAGCAAAATTTTTGGAATACGAGTAGTTTTGGGGTAATTTTGAGTAAAATAGGGACAACATTTTACAAATTACCTGAATAAGATTTTACGAATATACAAACGCAGCCCATAATGTTATCAAGAACATCCCAAAGACTGAGAAAGAGAGTACCAGTAGAAAGAAAGGGCAAATATACAATTCATTGAAGAAACTGTAAATACTACATACTTATTTTTCTTATTTGAAAGAAACAATTTAAATTCTTTAATAGAGAAGAATAAAATTTTGGTTTACAGTACTAATTGTTTCAAGGAAATAATTGTCACTAACTGGGAAGAACCGGAGATATGAAACATAAAACAAATGTAAATGTCGTGAATAATAAAAACAACCAAAAAATAAATATTGATTTTTTTTCAAAACAAACTATTACCATTTATCGCAAACAGGTCACGTAGTGGACACCTAATTTCGGTCCACACTGTATTTCTAGCAAAACGCGAAGGGAAAAAGACAATACACAGCAACACGAAAGCCCTGAGAAGTCTTCCCTCGCATCCAACGGAACCGCCCGCAAGACGACAAGTGAAGCCTCAGCCACATGACACGACAGCGCCGCCTCAGCACCTATCATTTCTGCGAAGCGGCGCTGGCGTTAATTAGCGCAGCCCGGAGAACGGGCGCCGCCTCTTGGCGGACGCCGCGGCAGCCTTGGTAATGGCCGCAGCGGCCGCTGCCACCGCCCACGACTTCCTCGAAGCGCCGCTCTCACCTCCTGCATGAAGAGGTCGAAGGGCGTCCACACGATGCTCAGCGCCCCCAGCAACGAGCTGCTCAAGCCGCCCACCACCAGCAGCACGGCCCCTGCGCACGCCACCAGCGCCCGTCAATGGAGCAGCGCACAAAGCAATAGGCAGGCGGGGGATAGGTAGATAGATAGGAGGGACATAGATAGATAGGTAGGTAGATAGGTAGATTGATAGGTAGATATATGGATAGAGAGATAGTTAGAAAGATAGATAGGTAGATAGATAGATACATAGACAGATACGTAGATATGTAGAGAGAGAAAGGTAGATATATAGGTAGAAAGATAGAGATAGATCGATAGACAGATAGATAGGTAGATATGTAGAGAGATAGAGAGGTAGGTAGGTATGTAAATAAATAGATAGGTAGATAATTTGATAGATAGATAGGTAGTTAGTTAGATAGATAAATAGGTAGATAGAGAGATAGATAGATAGATAGGTAGATATATGGATAGAGAGATAGAAAGATAGATAGATAGGTAGATACATAGACAGATAGGTAGATATGTAGAGAGAGAGATAGGTAGATATATAGGTAGAAAGATAGAGATAGATCGATAGACAGATAGATAGGTAGATATGTAGAGAGATAGAGTGGTAGGTAGGTAGGTAAATAAATAGATAGGTAGATAGATAATTTGATAGATTAGATAGGTAGGTAGTTAGATAGATAGATAGGTAGGTAGGTAGATAAAGTGAATCCGAGAGCGTCAACTTGCTAAGGTCATTAGTTCCGAAAGTATAGTGAATTCGTTTCCTACGGAGGTGAAGGTGATCTTCCCCCGTTGGTAAGATCCGGCGCCGACCTACATGTCGGCTAGCGGGATTTTCCTCAGCGAGGTATCTCCCATCAGCGCCGCACCGCCCCCCGCGGATGGTTTGAGCTCCCGGCGGTTGGTCTCCCGACATTTGTTGTAGTGTAGTGCACGTAAGTGGAAGAGTATGGACGTAAGGGGTGAAGAAAGAACTAGGAAGGGGAAAGAAAAGTCGCGCGCGGTCCTTGGCCTGTTTAACAAAACACTGGTCCGGAATTTGCCTGGAATTGATCGGAGAAACCTACCGATCTGAGCAGCCGGCTGCTAGAATTCTCCTCCAGACATTAGCAGAACGCGACCTAACTATCTGGACAGGGTCGAAAACTCTGTCGGGACTCGAACCCTAGGATCTCCCGGTCAGAAGCACGGCAGTGAGTGATCAGTTGACGCCCTGAGCCACCTCTCTCGGTCCGTTTGTTAGGGTACTGCTGCGTCATTCGCCTGGCGTTGATCGGAGAAATCACGGTAAACTATCGATCAAACCATTCAGCCGTTACAATTCTCCTCCAGACAACGGGGGCCGAATTCGACGTAGCTATCTAATGTCGAAAATCCAGTATCTTCGGGTCTCAGACCCTAAGACCTGCCGGATGGACACCGCAGTGACATCAGTTGATGCCCTGAGCCACCAACGGCGATGCGAGGCAATATGGATGCAAAGGAAGATCATTATTTTGTATTTCCGGGCGCATCAACGGCTGCGGTCACTGGACTTGTAAGTGTAGTGCATGTTGCAGTCGGGAAGTGGCAGTGTTCCTCCTGCGCTGGAACGTGATTTCCAGCGCGGAGTTTACAAGGTACGACTCCGCTTATGGCTAACTCCGACACCAGTGCTCCGCCCCATCCAGACAGACCGTAAGCTCCCGACGGAACTCCCCACATCTGCGGTAGAGTGGTGCATGGAAGAGTGTTTATGTATATGTAGAAAGAAGAATGACAAAGGAACGACTGTGCGATGTCCATGACTTGGAATTTGAAATTAATGTTTCTCAAAGTTATAGATATCAGTTGTTTTATTTCGAAAGACACTTTAGTATTCTCTGTACATATTTCCGAAATAACATGGTTATTTAAAAAAAATTGCAAGCGTGTTTATGCACATGTGGAAAGAAGAATAACAAACGAACGACTGTGCGATGTCCATAACTTGAAATTCGAAATTAATGTTTCTGAAAGTTATAGATATCAGTTGTTTTATTTCGAAGGACACTTTAGTATTCTCTGTATATATTTCCGAAATAACATGGTTATTTAAAAAAAAATTACATTCAATGCAAGGGATAGTATACAAGGAGTAAGTATTCAATGCAGGGGATAGTTGTTGGAGGGGTTGCTTCCTTCGTAAAACAAATAATACTGGCGTTGTGTAGTCATTTTAATCTTCCTTAGTTTAAAATATTTTCAATCGCGTAGCAATAATCATTATCATCATATTCATAAGCAATCAATTTACAAAAACTATTTATTTACAAAAAGAATTATGTAATATCACAGTTACGTAAGTAAACTGACCAGATGTTGTTTGCTTACGTATATTATATTCCCTATGACACTTTTTGGAAATAAATAGTTGTGTATCAATAGCTTTAGATGATAACTTATACTACTACAAGATTATTCATTTGCATCAATTGTTTATTCCCTTTTCACAAATGTGTTATAATTTTCGGCTACTGTTGCTAAAAATATCTTTACAAACGTAGGTTTTTGAATAGAATTTCGTTCGTAGTCCTCATTAGTCAGAATTCTAAGTCACACTACAGAAAAACCAGCAGAGATTTTGCATCAAAATACATTACTTTCGGTCCACGTGCCATGTAATCACAATAGTTCCGTATGTCAAGAATCTGCTCAATTTCGGGCATCGAATGTTTACTCTTATCAGTGACCTGTGAGTCAATGTCACACTAGTGATAAACGTTTTCGGATGCCCTAGAACTATATGTAATGTTGGCATTGCGAATTTTGTAATCAAAATATAATTTTACCAGATTAGCAGGAGAGGATATTCATGTCTGGTTTTTGACTAGACACTTTCATTTGCCAGTTTTTGGAATACGCTGAAATGACAGATTTGCTCGTCCGCTAAACAACAAAAACCTTTCGCGATATATCGGTAGGCGCAGGATATGCTGCCCGCGGTGCTGGACTGTACGAAGGATCACGTACTGTTGATGAGCCACATAAGTAGTTTCGGGGCGATTTTTACTTACTCGCCAAACGTTTTACCTGATAAAGAGAAAGAATGGTAATGCTGAAAATAAAATCGGCGCGTTTCCGACATTAAAACTCATATTGTTAGACCATGTTGTCTATAAATAGATAAATCTTGTTTCTACTGTAAATGTAGTAAATTATTGCCTGTAACACGTATACCCCGAATCAATGTTGTTTTTGGCTCTTTGACACGAAAACATTAGTTATAGGAAATACATTTGTTCGTCTGACTGTGGTCAACAGCAGTGTCTAAACAATTCAGAGGATTTTTTCCAAAACTGATATTCCTTGACCGATCTGGCCGAACTGGAAGACCTGGGAGTTTAAAACGGATATTTCAATTTTTTAGACGAAGCTATAATAATATTTTCTCAAAACTATCAAGTTCAAGCGTTCTCCTTTTTGATGAAATTACTGAATATCCGATTCTTGCAAATGACCAATTTTTTTTCTGCGTGTTCTTACAAATAAAATATTGATGATAGATATTTTTTCCTTAACATTATCATGTTTTTACATTTTTAATCATTAAATTAGGTCAGGAGCGATATTTAGAAATATGAGTGGTTTTCTCGTAAATTTGCATGAAAAAATGCGATTTTATATACAATTATTTTCTCATCGATTCCTCTAATTAAAAAAAACAACATTTTCTTCGAATACAACAAAGGGCTCTAAAAATGGTGCTGATCAAATTTCTAGCGAAATCTGTATTTTCATGAATTCATATTGCAAATCTTAAATATTGCAGATACAATTTTTATCCTAAATGAAAATTGTTCTAAATAAAATAATGATGATAATAATAATAATAATAATAATAATAATAATAATAATAATAATAATAATAATAATAATAATAAAGCATTTCAAAAAACTAGTAGTATTGAATAATTTCTGTTTGAAGTTAACACAGTAGTTAAAATTATGGGAAGGGATTCTAGAACTAAAAAAGACGTGCGCAGATGATCTTCTCCCCCATAGGTCACATAGTTTTTACTGTTTTTTACTCAATAAATCTGTCTAACTATTCTGAAGCACATACCTAGAAGCGGGAGGTATTCCCGCTAGACATCATATAGATCGGCGCCAGATCGCAGATTCTTGCTGTTGGGGAACATTATCCGTCCGCCCTTCTGTGGTCAACGCTAGCGCCTAAACCGTTCGGTCAATTACCTTGATAATATGATATCTAATATTGATACCTAATATTGATATTCCCAGATATATCTGGCCGAATTCGAGGCCCTGTGAATTTGAAACGGATATTTTCATTTTCGGAGGTACTTTACTTTAAGCCTTAACATTTTAAAACTCTTCTCAAAAATGGCTCCACAGGTTTTAATTGACTTTTTTCTCGGACAGAGCAACGAACCTAAAAAAAGGAGAAGATATAATTTTTGGTAATCTCTCTACATTTTCAAGACTCGCCAAAACTCGTTTTTTCGGCGTTTTCCTACACTTGTGATATTGAAGAGAGAGGTTTTCCGTTACCAAAAGTATTCCTCAAAGAAATATCTTCAAATACGATTATGTACACTTTTCGAAAATATCAGTAGTTTGCGTGAAACTTTGTGTGAATTCTAAGCAATTTCAAAAACCTTGATTTTCTCGAAAAGGCTCAATATTTTTCTTTAATGCCTTCTCCAAAAGAGCAAAGTCTACTTATAAAAATGACACAGCTCTCGGTAAACTCTCTATATTTTCAAAATTCGCAAAAGTTTAAAATTGCAAAACTGAATAATTGGAGATAATGTTTTATTGTTGTTGTTGTTTGTTTTTTGCTAAATGAAATCTATTCTTGAAAATTATATCCTTAAATAAGGTCATGCGCATTAAAACATGTAAGTAGTTTTGGCGTAATTTTGAGTTTAATTACAACAGTGTTTTAATGTGTTTGTACCCTTTAATGCAGAAGGGAGAACTTTCCTTCTCATTAATCTCGCAATATTACGTATTTGAATAATATTACATACATTTTTTAGAAATATGAGTAGTTATTGCGGTATTCGAGACAATTTTTTCAAGGGTGAAAACGAACGAGACATTTATTATTATTATTATTATTATTATTATTATTATTATTATTATTATTATTATTACTATTACTATTATCATCTATTAATTATATTTGCGGCTAAAAAACGCATCGGACGTCGTGGATGCATTTACATACAGTGAAGACATGAATACACTGACTTCAATGGCAGAAAGCTATTTCCTTTTGAACTTTTTATTCAAACATTTATGTATTTTTCGCCTTTCGTTTGTTTAGTTTTTCAAATAATAGCAGAACTGTAAAATAGAAACTGTTACATACTTCATAACCGTTAACAATATTATGAGAAAGTATGTGATACCGTAGCACCGCTAGTTGTTTACATGGTATATATTTCTCTCTAGAATAAACTCGTACGCTAACAGCAAGTATAGTGTTTGTATTATATAAATTTCCAGGTGAGATACATTGCACCTAAATCTATTCATTTGGCCTTCCTTTCCTCTTATTTACATTGCTATTTTTTCGCGTTTTTTCGACAATAAGAAGCTAACGACGTTTGCGTGAGTAATCCTTTATTGTCAATAAACATTAAAAGCAAGACTTTGTGAGTCGTAAATGGCAGAACTGAAATTAGGAGAGAGGTAATAACTGAATGACGAAACAACATTTTACATCTACCTAACACACACGTAAACTGATGCTAAACTCTCGCATTTATTCTCGATAGCCAAAATAAACTGCTGTGAGTGCGTTAGTAAGAGAGAGAAATCCGTAAGTGTGAAAAAACCCTGATACATAATGTATGCTAAAGAAAAATGTTTACTTGTATTATTGATTTACCTGATTCCTGATTTACCTTTCCTCATATAGCCTGCTCAACAGGTTTATTAGATCAGGTATGGCTCAACAGTTATCCTCACATGGTTATTATTCTGTCACACGATTGAACTTTCTCGAGGAACGCGAGCAAAATACGAGTCAGAGAGCCGTCAGTCACCTCCTGCCAATCATACAGCGGCGCCTGCAGCTACACAAGTGTTTTCGTCTGGCCTGGTATTTGGTAGTGAGAGTAAAAGTACAAAAGTAGGCGGTCATTCCACGTTGTTAACAAAGAGTTCACAAAACTCGAATATTCTGTAAAACTGGAGAGAACATTAATCGCCGTTTACAGGTCTCGGAGGCAACTTTTCCATGGTGCCTGCGAAACGACTGATTGATTGTTTTATTGATTCCGAGCACGTCAACTACAAGAGTCGTTAATCCCGAAAGTGTTGTGCATGTTTTTACTCGGGATATGGCAGGGTTCGTTCCCAAGCTGGCGCCGCCGACCTACCGTCGGCTAGAGGGGTTTCCATAACCAGGTATCTCCCCACTAGTGGGGCGCCGCCCCAGCCGGGACAAGCTATACACTCCCGACCGGTCTCCCGGCAATGTGTGATTGTGTAGAGCGTGTTTGTGTAAGTGTGTGTGTAAGAGGAGAGGATAGAACAAGGAAGAGGAAGATGAGATCGCGCGCGGTCTGTGGCCCGTTTGTTACGATACTGCTCCGGCATTCTCCTGGTGTAGATCGGAGAAATCACGGAAAACTACCGATCAGAGCAGCCGGCCGCTTGAATTCTTCTCCAGACAGCCACTGAACCCGACCTAGTTGAAGTCGAAAATCCTGCCACCGTCGGGACTCGAACCTAGGACCTCTCGGTAAGAAGGACTGCAGTAACATCAGTTGATGCCCTGAGCCATCTATCCTGATGGTGCCTGCGAAGCTTCACACTGCATGCGTCGTATGAAGGAAGTCTTTGAGTGAACCACACATAGAAAGCATAAGAGACACATGGCGCGATAGCTCGGCAAGAAGTGTTGTTGTCTCTGCAGCATCATTGATAGAGAGGTTCTACGGTTCGAGTTCTGAAGGTGGCAGGTTTTTGAGAAACACCACTTAGCTGAGACGAATTTAAGCACTGTCTGAAAATAAATTCTAGCGGCCGGCTGATGTGATTGGTAGATTTTAGAGGTTTCTCCGAAAATACCAAGCTTATATCGTAGCAACACCTCAGCTTTTCTAACAGACGGGCCACGCAATCTTTCCTGCCTCATCCACGCTGTACAAATAAATCACGAAAAGAGTAATGCATAACTCCAGGTGAATTTCCGTGTGATCGTGTTTCTGGTTTGTAGGAACGCAGGTAAATAGGTACATTGGTAACTTAAAAAAATTGCAAAAAACACTTGTTTACCAGTAAATGTGTACGTATGAACCATTTCATCAATGAAAAAAGCAATACTGAGACCCATGAACAATCACATTGAAGAATTACTCTTACATGGATTTATTGAACCATTGTTTTCAAAGAGTGTATATCACTTAAAAAACATTCGAGCCCACTGTTGGACGCTCAAGTTTAATAAAGAATACAAATGTTTGGTTGAAAACTACATTTAACTTCACTTTATAAAAATTATCTTCAAGACGATCAAGATGAAAACCTCACGTTAACAGCATTACTCCTTATGATGCCCCCATGTACTCTCTTTGCCTGGCGCTACACGATTGCAGAATGTTATTGACATAGCGCATTGTATTCAGAGGTAATGGACTATTGATTTACGATGTTCCTTCTTTTCTACTCTAATATCTTACTACTCGTAGTATTACATTTTATCCCCTTTATACTAATTTCACAAAAAACTATATCACAAAAGTATTATAACCACATAAAATAACAATTATTTTTCAAGCTTATGCACCCGAATTTCGCAAGGAGAATAGTGTCATTACTCAATTAAGAGTTTGGGTTTTCTCCCGCTTCCGGTCACAACGCGTTCTGTAATCATAATTAGCCTTAGGCCTCCGCAACCTAAAAGAAGAGACAACTTCAATTCAGGGCCTATTTTCCATTAAATGTTTTTACTCACATCTGATATATTTTATTATTTAATAAAAATATAAGGAGAGTGGTAATTTCACGTTTAATAATACAGCTAAAAAAATACAATTCACTCTACGTTTAACCGTTTACATGGTTCTCAGATGTCTTGCAGAGGTTTGCCTTAAATATCGTATAACAGTTCACCAAATTGCCAGGTTATATAAGAGTGAAATCAAGGATTGAACAGAATTAAGGAAATAGTGTTTATCTGCTTGAGGCTAAATTTGAAATTTTTAGTTGGGCTACAACTACCAATTGGTCGTAAAGCAACAAAATTATCAACAGAAAGATGTGGGGTTGGCATCTCTTTTAAATAATATAATACTCACTTATCTCAGACGTATTGTTTTATGTTATAATTTTTTTAAATATTTAATAAAAAGAGTCAGATTGTAATAATTATTCTCATTTAAATAAAACAAAATTATTCCGTCCTAGAAACATCCTATTACACCCAATTTGAGGATGTTTTCAAAAGTAATAGTAGTTACAATACAAGTATTTGGATACGTATGTGTGTACATTATAAATTAGAAATAGTGATGTCATAATATGAAAAATTAAAGCATGCATTCCGGGACCAGACTAGCTCATTGATCGTATTTTAATCCTCATTGAGCGACGGTTGCCGGATTGAGAATATATAACCAAGTAGAGACCTCCATATCTAAGAGGCTGATTGAGAGACACTTTAACCTTCACCTACCCGTCCCATTTCGCCGACCACTTTCCCCTCACACGTCAATGCACTGGGCACCGGGGACGGTCTCACAGCCCGGATCCGCTGACCTGAATAGGAAGAATTGATGCGTCCAGTGTTTTGCACTTGGCCGCTTTATATTCGCATTAGATGACCTACTTCGGCAAAGGCGCCTCATTGTGCCCCCGAGTGCAACCCGATGCGAAGATCCAGGGCAACGACTGCTGGCACTGCACTCGCTGCACCCGGAAAGTCCAAGGTTTCGCGACCCGACGGGGGACGCGCACTAGCTCTAGGAAGCTAGGTCCAATTCAGCCGCTGGCTGGAGGAGACTTCTAGCGGCAGGCTGCTCGGATCGGTAGTTTTTTGTGGCGATCAAACCAATTTCCGATCACCAGGCGAATACCGGAGCAGAAATTAATAAATGGGCCATGGAACCCACGAGATTTCTTTCGTCATCCTTGTCCCTATCTATCCTCTCTCTCCCACTCTCTCACTCTCTCTCCCTCCCTCTCCCTCTCTCTCCCTCTCTCTCCCTCTCTCTCCCCCCTCAGAAACAGAAAATAATCAATCGAATTGAAGGTCAGGTGAAACCCGCGGGTGATGGACTCCCGACCATACCTTCCATCCGCACTTTCATTCAAAATCAGCAGAAAGGTTTGAAAGGTTGCAAATAACGTAGGAGATTAGTCAGTCCGTGTCATAAAAGAAGTAAGAATTTAACGAACTGGATATTCCTGAACTGGATAACCTGGCCTTGATTCTTGAACTATTAATTTATCCCTTTTTCATGATATTCATGACTGATTTTTTTCTCAGATTGTTTTTTCCCCTTTTTTTTCAAAGTTAGCTCAAGAAATAACTTGCTACTACGTACTTGCCTGCGTATTTTCTATAACTAATAAGTATTATCGGTCTTCCAAATAACTATAATTACAGTATTTGATTTTCAGGGAGAGGATTTTCTTGTAAATACTAATACATACAGGAACAAGTTTTTACGTTCAATAATTTATTTTAGGATTTACAAGATTTTCTTAATGAATGAAAAACACTTTAACATCGCATATTTTAGTAGTTGGTGGGGTCCTCCTTCTCCCCCTCAACTCGCGACATATGTTAATATATTTAAATATTACTATATATTTCTAATTTATTTCGTTAAATTGTAATATATTTATACACCGAAACGGAACATTTCAGATACAAGTTTATCAATATATTTCTGGAATAGTCTTTGCTACAAAGCAATACAATGCTGCGCTCCTAGAACTTCTGGTTATCCGCCGTGAATTCTCAAACTTACCCGCTCCTTCTCGCTGATTGAAAACCGCGTAGTCGAAATGTTTGCGAAGCAGAAGTAATCATAGCCACGTTCTTGTTCACATTTCACAGGTCGCACGCGTTACGCCATCGAAATCGGACAAGATAGATTTTATAGAACGTTGTCCACTCGTGCTTCCTGCATCTCGCCGAGTAACATCTGTCACGGACGCAGAATTCGAACTTGAATGAATCAACATTCATGCAACATACAACAGCTCCAGATGTGTCTGCGTGACGTGGAAAGAAGGACTTCAAATTCGCATCCCACCCGAGATTAGTTGTCACTTTACGGTTCCGCCAAGGGAGGACAAGAAGACAACGACTGCATCTTCTAACGCCCGTTGCATCACGCCCACGCGAGCGAAAGTCCATTCCCCTCATAAGAAGCGAACCGGCGATCCTCCCCGATCGAAGACAGGGTTTAGTAGCCGTCTCCCACACGTCACGTCACGTCACGTCGCGTCACTTAACGTCACGTCACGTCACGTTACGTCACGTTACGTTACGTTACGTCGCGTCGCGTCGCGTCGCATCACGTCACGTCACGTCACGTTACTTCGCGTCGCGTCGCGTCGAGTCGCGTCGTGTCGGCTACGTTCGAACAGGAAGCGCATTCTTGTTGCCCCAATCGATCCCACACGCACTCTCACTCGAGAGATTCGAGGTCACTCCGGAGCGGTTCTTTTACGTAACACGTTTCAAGAGAAGCATCGCTCGGGCGGCGCGGCGCGCTGCGCGGACAGACGGAGCGGGGACCTCACCCTTGCACCGGTCAGAGCTTCGCGCGAGAGGGCGCCGGAGGGTCCACAGGCTGCCCGGATGAGGAGATGGGTGGGGGTATCTCAAAGACTCCGCAGCACTGCGTTGTGACGGATTATTAAGTGACCGATTCTTCGACAAATCTGCCCAGCGTAAATATGATACAACGATTCGCGCGAATTCGACTTTCGAAACCGTCACTTTACATCAACGGTCTTGGCACAAGACTCCGCCACTATAAGCCGCGCCGACCTGCGTCGCCCGCACTAGCGCCGCAGCCCGCCCCACGCGCTCGACCGCAGCGCCCCGCGCGGGAGAAAGCGGCGGGCGGCGGCGCCGCAGGAAGACGAGGGGACTGGCGCGTCGCGTCTCGCTCTCCCACGCCCACCTCCAGCCGCAGCTCCATTGATTGGTACTTTCATTGACTGGGGTTTCCGGCCGCGTCAACGGCTCAAGTCATAAGTTCCCGTAGGTGTAGTGCATGTTTTTGTACAGCGAGAGGTGGTGGAAATCTGCTCCGATTGGAAGGAAAGATCCGCCGCCGATTGATTGATTGATTGTTTAATGATTCCGGGCACGTCAGCTACCAGAGTCTTAGTCCCGTAAGTATAATACAAGTTTTTTTTTGCTCGGGAGGTGGCGGAGATCCCCCCCCGCTGTATGGCGAGATCCAGCGCCCACCTACCGTCGGCTAGCGGGGTTTTCCCAAACCAGGTATCTCCCACAAGGGGGCGTAACCCCAGCCGGGACAAGCAATATTCTCCCGTCCGGTCTCCCGGCATGTGTCGTGTAGTGCATGCGAGCGTAAGTGGGTGTGTGAATGTGAGTGAGGAAACAATGAAGGGGAAGGAAAAATCGCGAGCAGCCCGTGACCAGTTTGTTAGGGTACTGCTTGGATTCGCCTCGTGTTGATCGGAGAAACCACGAAAAACTACCGGTTACAGCTGCCGGCCATCTGAATTCGACCTACCTACGTACTTATTGTCGAAAATCCTGTCACCGTCGGTATCGAACCCTAGTACCTCCCGGCCAGAGGCACTGCAGCGACATCAAGTAATGCCCAGAGGCACCTCAGCTGGTCTTACGCTGCATCAAGACGCATGTGTCGCTTGAGAGAGGAAAGTGTCCGTTGCAGAGCAGTGCGGGAGGAGAGAGCCATTGCAAAATCCCCGGGCGGCGCTGCCGAGGTGCCCTCTCCCGACAGATCCCTTAGAAGCCTGGCAAAGGGACGACATTCTTATTGAGATACTGATGAATCGTTGTTTCTTTACGTTAAAGGACCAACGACTTGATCCGTACTAACATTCTCCAAAATCATTGTTTTAAAAGTGAAAATAACCTTTTACTGGAGCGGCCAATCCCCAAAATCGTGTGTTTGAGGATAATTGGCCCTGAAATGTGCATGATTAAACATCCGAATGTTGCTTAGTGCTGATTCCACTTATGCGTGATGAAATGTTCACCACTGAAATCCTCCATCACTTTCGCCCAATAAGAGGATTTGACCAGTTTGGCTTTATCGTTTTCGTTTTATCGCCGCGTTTTATTCGTTAATACAAGAATGAACATCACGAAGTCCCCCGAAGCCTAAACGCGCTGGAGTCCTCGACTCTCGAAGTCCTCGACATCCGACGTCATCAACTCCCGACGTCCTCGATTCCAGACGTCCTCGACTCCCGACCTCATCGATACACGACCCCAGCGACACCTGACCTCATCGAAACTACGTCTAATTCATTTCGTCTACTTTGAGAAAGGGTCAAATAAACCCAAGACGATAATTTTCTATTTACTAATATACCGATGAAAATCAAATTGTCACTTTAATTTTGTGGTGGATGATTATTACTGCTTCCATTCGTAACACTTCGATACTCACAGAATCAGTAGGTACGTATTTGCTCGCGCGGAGTACCTGTAAATCCACGCCTTAGGTAACCAAAATAAGACGGAAATAAGAACTATTAAGAATTATTACTACAATACGTTCGATTTATCTGATGTCGTGGCGCCTTGAATTTGACCCCAATCTTTTAATTTTGAGTGAACTTTACATGAAGCTCATAGGACATTTTCAAAATCTCCGTCAAATGGCTCCTCCGTTTTTGATTAAATTTTGTTTTTGGATAGTGTGTAGAATGTTTAAGAGAACGGCGTAAGTGTCATTTTCATAGAAACCTTTAACGCACACGCAAAAATCGTAAAGAAAATAATTACATAACTACCCACGGTGCACAGTACGTGCCTGACTGTTAGTCGATGACTGAGGCAACAGTAATTCGATGCAAGAGTGGGTGAGGAAACCCAACTTCCATGCGGACCATTAGTTCTCCGAGTAGAGTATACTTTAATGCTCGAAGGTTTACAATAAACTTTTCGCGATACGAATGGCAGTGTGGGGTTCATTGTGCGTGACCGCCCGCATTGCCATCGCCGAGTAATGTGACCAGGATGTCACGACTGCGGACGGGTCGTCGCCCCGACGCGGTAGTGGGTCCGATGATCGCGCGTAGTCGGTGTGATCGAGAAGAGCGTCTAAGCAGGTTCACCGGCAGCTGCAGGGACGTGACTCCGCCAGCTCGTGACCGCCAGCCGCCGTGACTGACCCGGCAATGGGACCCACCCACCCTCTCTGCTATTATACCAGCGGCGGCGCATGCTCGTTGTCCAGCTGATCGCGAGGCGAAACATCTACACAGCGGAGTAGCAAGAAGATTATCGATGATTTTCAGTCGAGTCCACTACGCGTCCCTGGGTTCGATTTCCGGACGAGGCAAGACTATAATATGCGTTTTCCTTGTAATGTCCCAGTATATGTTGCTGTGTGACAATGAGAAAAATCACTTCTCAGGTTGAGAAGACCGGAATACGGCGTGGGGATGTCTACGTGCTAACTACACGTACCCCCGTAACCAATGACCGCAAGCCAGGGACGTCGCCGATAGGCCTGAGCCCGTTCACGGGCTGGCACGCCAACTACATACATTAGTCGAGTCACTACCCGCTCTTTTCCTCGCTAAAAAGCGGGCGAAATAGCTAACAAAGGAAGACGGCTTCTAGAAATAATGTCAACAGGACAGTGTGCTATTCGATGAGGGCTGGAAAATATTCCCAGTGTCTCTGTCAATTCAATAAGTCGCAAGGGCTAAGAAATCTAAAGTGAAATCACTCACTTAATTTTCACGCTCATATTCGCCGTCACGGATGTCGTAATTTTGATTAAATGTTTTGTATGTTATTTGCGAGTTTTTAAAAAATACCAAAAAAGCACTATCCCATTGCCAAATACATATTTGGGGAGTAAATAATTCTGGATTTGAAATTGATTTTTCGACATTTTTTCTAATTCTGTTTGTGGCGAAAACTAATTTGAAAATGTTTTCAAACTGTAATAAAAGATGTATTTTGATAACTTCATTTTAAAGCTAAGCGGACACATGGGACAGATGGAAAGAACGGGACGAACAGCAGTTTTTGTGTGGGTCGTGCGCACTATACCTGACCGGACGAAACACACTTTTGACTTTTGACAAGGGCCATGCTTCGTGATTTGACTAGCTTCGAGCGTAGAATTTGTGTGGTACGGCTTCAACGATTGATTGATTGATTGATTGATTAGTGATTCCGGACGCGTAAATTCCTAAGTTCATTAATCTCGTCATGATCTTATCGCAAGAAGTAGGGATGATCTTCCTCCGCTCGATCCGGTGAAATCCAGCGCCAACCTACTCGTCACGTTGGTTTGCCGGTTATTCTTCAATCAGATATCTCCTACCAACGGGATACCGCCCCAGTCGGAACCAGCTCTAAGCTCCCGACATACGTGGTAGTGTAGAATATGTACGTGCACGTGTGTGTAAGTAAAGGGTTAAAAAATAAGACAAGGAAGAGGCAGAAACCATCGCGCGAGATCCGTGGCCCGTTTGTTAGGATACTGCTCCGACATTCGCCTGGTGATGATCGGAGAAAACATGGAAAACAACCGATCTGACCAGCCGTCCGCTAGAATTATCTTCCAGACAGCGACCGAATTCGACCTACGTGACAATGTTAATATCCTGTCACCGTCGGCACTCGAACCTAGGACCACCCTATCAGAGGTTCTGCAGTGACATCAATGGATGCCTCTGCTAGGGCGATCGCTTCATAATCTTAAGTACAGAAGTAATGTCTTTGTGTTCACTTTTAATAGAGGACGAACAAAATGAGACAAGAAGTCGAAGAAATCCCAGGTTCTGGGTCCATAATACAAGCAGAACGAAAGAAGGAATTTCTTGTTACATGAGTAAGAGACTTATTACCATCAACTGTGTCCAATATCATTACATTTGAGCCATTTCTATTGAAGGATCTATTACATAACAAGTATATCTTATAATTTTTTATTTCTGCTTATAACTAGACATTATTCGTCACGCATCTCAACAGCCTATAAACGACAGGCCGTCGTGTTGAAAAAAAATAAAGATTTATCAGTCAGCAGTAGTTTATCTACTTAAGTTTTTTTTCTGTGTCGTTTCTTGGAGCCGAGTGCAAAATATTAATCCTCGAGAAAAAATTCTGAGAAAAAAGTATATTTGATAAATTTTTATTTTTTCTGTAACTAAGCATTATTCGTTACGCATTTCAGCAGCCTACGACTGACAGGTCATCAAGTGTATTGAAAAAAACAAAGTTTTTATCGGTCAGCCATAGCTTATCTGTTAAACTTGGTTTTATTCTCTAGGGTCTCTTGGAGCACAGGGCAAAACATTAATCCTCGGAGGGGGGGAAGTAAATAAGAAATTTCTAAATATTTGTGAGTAAAAAACAATTATATTGAACCATTATAAATAATAATAATAATAATAATAATAATAATAATAATAATAATAATAACTTATTTGGAAACTAACCAAAATAATTAACACAGACAAGACGCAATATCTCATGCAAATAAGACACACGAAAATAATTTACATTGATCAATAAACCAAATTTGTCATTCGAAAATATGGTAAAATTTACTCACCGTGCACAATTATCCCAACTTTCAGTAAAACTGCACAACTTCTTATAAATAAACACCTAGTATTTTAAATTGGGCAAATGTTACTTCTTAATAAAGATAATGTAGTTAACAAACTAAATTACAGTTTTGTGGGTTGGGTAATGTATTAAATAAAACTTAATATCGTGTACAATTCGGGATAATTCTAAATGAATGTAATTCAATTTGACACATTCATTTTCGCTCTACCTTATTCAAATTACGCAGCTGAAACGTGGCAGAAAGACCGCCCCGACCCGATGCGCGTACGCGGGCGAGCCGCTGACGTCGTCGGTGATCGAAACGGCACGTGGGAATGTTCAAAAGATCTTCCCTT
>BOPP01000059.1:3153621-3178432 GCA_017312745.1 Gryllus bimaculatus | reverse complement strand
GTATGACTGAGTTAGCTCAGAGCTAGCAATGCCTCAGTCATCTGCAGCAAACTTTGGCCCGGGTAGGCTGTATGTTCGCATCGCCAACGGCTGGTGTTTACTTCTTTCAATTACTAGCATTAATTTAGCGAAGGTCGAATTGAGCGTTTATCTGGAGGAGAATTCCAGAGACGGCATGACTTGTTCGGAAGTTTTCCGTGATTTCCCGCATCGAAATCCCAGGCGAATACCGGAACAGTAACTTATTAAAATGCGACCATGGGCCGCAAGCGATTTTTTTTTCCTTTTCAATCCCCAATCTGTTTCGTTACTCAACACACTCACATGCACTACACTTACCATTACTCGCCAAGAGGCCAGTCGAGAAGTTTTGTTTCGCGCTTGGGGCAATGCTCCGGTTTGGGATATTGCTAGAGGGCGGTAAATTCCCTTCCCAGTAGCCTTGTGGCCGGTGCCGGATCTCAGCATTTAGTTTCCGAGGAAACCTCCACTCCCGGGTGAAACATGCACTACAAACGGAAACATCAATAAACCAATTAATCAATAAATCCTCAGAAGCCGGTGCTTTTTCTTACGCTATGATGTAAAATGAGCGGCGCATTAAATGTTCAGTTCTTCAGAAACAATTCCCTCCCTCCAAAGTATACCCCGATCAGTCGGGAATAAAATCTAGGTTCCGAGAATGTCAAGTAGTTTAGTGCGCGAAAGAGAAGTAGACTTTAAGTGAAAGCGTGCCGCTGTGGCCCGTTTTGTTAATGTACTTCTCCGCATTCGCCTGATTTTGTTGCGAGAAACCAAATAAACCTTAAAAATGGCAAACATACGGTTTTTTGCGTCGAATGCCGGTATTTTTAAGAGGTATTCAAGAAAAGGTGTATTAATAGAGTAGAGACCACTTCCGTACCGGTATTATATATTATAATATATATTATATATATATAATATATATTATATATATTATAATATAAGTACTATACGGTATATGAGCATATTCATAAGCGATTAAATGAAATATTTGTAACTTAAAATACCTTCCAGAGCATGTGCATTTATGTATGAATATGCTCATTATATAATAATAAATTAAATACACATGTAAGTTATAAATATTTCATTTCCTCGCTTACTAAATACCGCGTATACGTTTTCAAAAAGAATAAACGACATTTTTACATTGTTACGAAGTTCTTGAGATTTGGTGTGAAAAGAGGAGAACTCCGATTTAAATTCATGTATTTAATGGAATGAAGTATAACCTTGGTTTAAATTAGATGGAAAAATCTCGATTACACGGATGGATGCAATGTAACCCTTTTGTATGAAGAACAAGAGACGAAAAGTGGTATCTCAATAATTATTCTTTCACACGTCAGATTTACCAAGAATATACCTTGCATATATTTTGGGCATTGGAGAACAATACGTTTCATTACCAATTTAATAACAATGCTGCACACATAACGAAGAACTTGAACTTCATGATAACTTGTCTACGCAAGTGCAACATTTAAACACATTAATGAGCCTGCGTTGGATCAGGTCAGAAAGATGAAGTTGGTTGTGTTATCTGCAGAGGTTGCGAAAATGGACCCGATATCTAAAGTTCAACACGCACTGAAAACGAACCCTTTGAATATACGTCTGCGCAATGACATTTCTGTATGGATTACCATCGACTCCGGAAGTGTTTACTTATCGCGCATGTTGTTAGCCAGATTGACGACATCCGTTAAACGTACGAGAAGGGGTCCGTAGGAGGGACTACCAGCTTGTTCGACCTACCTCATTTCACAGAATGTAGGTCATTATGTGAGCATCGTTTAAACGGTCACGAGCACGGGCACACGAAAGTCTCCAGCTCTTGTGGCCTTACTGTTTTTCTTACCTGTAAGATCAATCAGTGCAATCGAATTATTTTATTTTATTGAATTTAATTAAAAGGGGAAAATACCATACTGGACAAAATTTAAAAGGAGATTGATAACAAGGAAATAAGCATATAAATGAGACAAGGAACATTACTTTAACTCATTTTTAATTGATATTTTCTTCGAGGAAAACACTGATGTTCGAAGTAACTTATGTTACTTAGCAAAAAGTGCATTGTTTTCATGACCTTTTCGCAATGTTTATGTCCGAGGTAGCTATATTGTTGGTTGATTGTTAATGATTCCTGGCACGTCAACAACTGAGGTCATTATCTCCGTAAGTGTAGTGCATGTTTTTCCCTCTGGAGATGGCGCTGATCTTCCCCCACTGGATGGCGAGGTATCTCCCACCAGCGGGGCATCGCCCCAGCCGGGACAAGCTCTAAACTCCCGACCGGTCTCCCGGCATGTGTGATATCGTAGTGCATGTTGGAGTATGTGTGTATAAGGGATGAAGAAATGACAAGGGAAAGGAAGGAACGACCCCGCGCGGTCCGTGGCTCGTTTGTTAGGGTACTGCTCCGGCATTCACCTGGTGTTGATCGGAGAAATCACGGAAAACTAGTGGTCAGAACAGTCGGTCACTAGAATTCCCCTTCAGGTGGCGACTGAATTCGATAGCTATCTAGCAAGAGTCGAAAATCCTGTGACTGTCGAGACTCGAACCTAGGACCTCCCGGTCAGAGGCACTGCAGTGACAAGTTGATGCACTAAGTCACCCAGTAAGCTATGTTGTGACTTATTCGGGTAGAGTTTAGGAAATCCAAAGTGGACAAAGTCCGAAGTAGAAAAACCTTTAGAGGGTACTTCAGGCATTAATACGATGAAGATTTAGTCGGTTGCCTCTATATTACCGAGCCCAGCTTCATGACACACAATTCCTTCTGTTTGCTCACAAGAATTTGTAACCTGGTTTTTTAGTGATTTCATGAATTTTCAGTTACTTACAATCCACATTTTGATATCGTTCATAGTATGTTTTTCCAGATCGCGATTAATTACATAATACATTTTGAGCCCGGTATATCTAACTTCTAAATATACCGCAATTATTAATACATCGATTTTTTTCTGTCCCTTTAAAACTCTGTTTAAAAACGTTTTTATGTATCGTAAATTATTTCTTTATAAATGGATGAAAATTAGAACACTATAAGTGACATTTTAAAAATTTTGAGACATTTCTTTATTTATGTCAATATCGTGATGCTTTGTTTAGGAAAAATTAATCGAGAAATAAAAAAGTAAACGAAATTGGGGGCTTTTTGTTTCGGTGTTAATTTTCCTTCTGACCAATTAATTTCTTTTTTAAATAATAAACAATTTACTTCTTTCTGGGGTGTGTCTATGCTTCTGTAATGAAACTTTTTGCCTAGAAAGCATTGCTTCAAATCAACTTTTGAGTGCTTATTGCGGCACAACTATTCGCAATATCCCAGTAGTTTATTATACAAAACATGCTTAAAATTGTCATAAGAGATTATTTGCGAAGTTTCGACGTTTACTCCCCGGACGCCTTGTATCTGGAAGTCATTTTATGACTTTACTACCTTCTTATTTTTATGAAAGGAAATGTTTATAAAATACTAATGCGTTTTCTACATCCTGTTCTCAGTTTTCTCATGAACGTAACTCACCCTTGTTTTCCCTCTCCGCAGGAACTCGTAAATCGTGTGAATGCTTACGCCAACGTGATCTGAAGGTTAATTGCGTCTCCCTTCGTCTGATAGCCCTCCCCTCTTCCCTCCGATGTAAGTCCGACAGTTCAGATGAGTTTCAGTTGAGAGAAAATGTTCTAGATGAGTTTCAGTGTGATAACAAGTGCGCATAAAGATTATTTTGAACGGAGTGCATTACATGTGCAACAAGACATTGGAAACTTTCTTTTTTTTAAAATTTCAATTCAATGTGCTCAAGTTCGTATACAATACTGATTACATGTTACTTTTTGTAAATATGTGGAACAAATGATTAAAACATTTGTTAGTTATTTATTGTTGAATTTTCCATTTTACCTATTTTTAAAAAAATGTTTGAAAGCTCTTGCAAACATTTTATAATTATTTTAACATTTTATAATTAATTTTTATCCAAGTTGTAGCATATCGAATATTATCGAAGGAACAGATATATGGAGATCCTACCGCACTTCAAAAATCTTGCCGCTACAAACAAATAGTCATCGCTACCACTGTCGTTTTCCCTTCTCAGCGGTTGCTTCGCCAGTGTGCCTCTCGCCCTGGCGATGGGCGCGGGCGCGGGCGCGCGTCTCCGCGGGATTTCCCGGGCCCCGCTCGAGCGGCGGCGGGCGAAGTGCCACTTCCGCAGGAAGCTTCGGACGCAGCTCGCGGTGCACTGCACGGCGCGCCCGCACTCTGCATTGTCGCATTGCGCACTATTACATTGCTTTTTTCCCCCAATTTAATAACAATATTTTATTACATTTTATTTCACTTTTCTTATATATTATTTGATTCTTTATATTATATTTATGAAATATAATTAAAATCATATTAATAATAACTATATTATAGGTATATATAATAACTACATACATATTTTATACATTTTGTACATATTTTATTTCCTTTTTGATTGCACTACTTTACTTCATTTTCTTTTATTTGCCAACATTATTTTATAATGAAGATTATCAAAATGATATTCCTACAAGCATTCCAGTTGAAGAAAACAAAAGAATATCGTACTTACAAAGTACGATAGCATAATATAAAAAAAAATAAAAAGCATAATATAAATTGAACCCCTTCTGTTTCACAATAACTTTGTCACTGTTTGTTGTCAAGGATAAGAGTGATAGGAGTCATATACACATAGACCTAAACCTAGAGGAATAAACATAGACCTGCTGCCTTGAACGAAAAAAATCTAATATTTTACTAAGCAGTTATTAACCAACACAAGCACTTAAAGTCTGGAGAATATCAATAGTCGACTTCATTTTGTATAGATTTTGAGTTTCTACTCATTTCTTTATCCGTGCTAAAACGTAATGGTAATAGAAGGTCAAAAGTGTGATCATTTTATGTCTTACGGCTTAAAAAGCAAAATTGGAGTCGAAAATCGTTTTCTAAGTCCCTAAGACGTCCCTTTTCGCAGTAATGCACAAATCGATGAGTCAGGACCGTATTTTATGTGTTGCAAAATCAATTTTGTTTTAGAAATAACTAAACAGCGCAATTTAGAAAGAAATGTAGATCAAGTTACCGGTGTTGCCGACGGCCTAGCGACGCGGTATTGTTTTCATTACTGTTTCGCTCGGTCTGCCCGTCCCTCCCACNCCCCCCCCCCCAGGCCTTGATCGCCATCACACCGCTTCGCTGGGCAACACCCAACTATCGTGCGCTAGTCAAGTCTCACCGCAGTGGCACTAGTGGCAGGTGGCAGCAACAAAAATTGTTAGTAGCATGAGTTTCAGCTTGTAACAAATAAAAATGTATATTGTGTTCTCATCACAATCAGAATGTGCTGGATGAGTTGTCCCCTTCATTTGTTTCCTAGTGATCTGGATCCTATGAACATAACTGCAATTTTAGGGGCCCCTGTTATGGCTCGGTGCGGAGAGACGTGCGGCTGTCGAGAGGACTAAATGGCTTATAGTGCTCTTGGCCTCAGCCCGACAACAATGTCCCGAATTGCGGATTTACAATAACACAAATTTCCATATAACAAAATTTGAGTAACATTAGGTAGGGTCACGAGCCCTATATTTTTCTCCGCTGCTCACAAGTGCGTATGCAGAACTTTGAAGCAAACTCTGCAGAGATTCAAACGTTTTCGTCACATACATACGAGAACATACATTTTTATGTATTAAGATTCTACAAAGTCGATGCATACTTTGTCTTGAATACTGTCTTTGATACAAATTAAGGGAGTACTTCCATAACCAGCAATATAAAATTATAGAGCTCATCCTTCTTTAATAGTTTTTCATTATTAATTTGTATTTGTATTTAGCCATTATATGTCACGAAAATGGCAATCGGCCTCGACGCCGTTACATCCCGGAGTTCGTAGTCGGTCCCACAACCAGGAACTCTCAATGTTTCGAAAGCGATTAACCCTAGTGACTTTACGTAGTTAACGAACTCGGCTAGCAACGCCAGTTTCGCGATCGTGGCCTTACAGTAAAACCATCCCAGCATTCGCCTGGATGATCGAAGGAACCCGGTCAGGATGGCCGTCTTGTGGATTGATCCCAGGCCTGAAGTCAGCGCCCTACGTCCTGAGCCACTTCGATCGGAATTATTATTATTATTATTACTATTATTATTATCACTATTATTATCATTATTATTGTTATTGTTATTATTATTATTATTAACCTAAATTATACCTAGGAAAAGTGTACTATTCAGCAAAGCTACCTTAAATATCGATTTAGTCGTTTCTGATATTATCCCGGAGAGGCAAAAATACATTCATTAGAGCAAAATTTTATTTCTTGAAAATAATTATACGAAATTAAAATACGTGTTTTTCAAAAATCAATGACTGTCAATTTAATTTTAAGTAGATCACGCGTGGATTTAGTCTGACTGCCGCATCTGACGTCTATTAAATCCTTTTTACATAATATTTCTAATGTTTAACAAAAATAAAACAATGAAATATCATATAATTCAATAACTTACAAAAGTTTTCTTCTTGCTGTAGTACGAAATTGTTTATCATGTCAGCATAATTTAATGGTAGTAATACACGTGAAGATGGATAACATCACTAATTATTGAGCATTCGAAAATTGTCATACGTCTGTCACCACAAGTCCAGCTTCCTGCTATTAAACATCACACCAATTTGCTGCCATAAGACGAAAAGCGCTTTCGATTGATTATTTTCAGACACGTCAACTGTCATCCTCATTACTCCCGTTAGTGTCGTGACTGTAGTATCCCAGGAGATAGCACTATTCTTCCCCCACTGAAGGGTGAGATTGACGCCGTCCATAAGTCTGTTTACGGGAGATTTGCCCGAGGTGTCTTCCACCGACGAAACACCGCTCCAGCAGTTGGTCTCCCGCGTGGAAGTGTGGTGCATGTACGGCTTGAGTCACACGAGCGTTACGTTGACGCACGTTAAGTAATGCGCGACGATTATCACTATCATATGAAGAACGGTCAAGACGCTCGTGTGCCGTTGTGCGTAAAATAATGTTATTCTATGACGCGCGTTACGTATCGCGCGTCAACGCAACGATTGCGTACAGGGACCGGTGGTGTGTGTGTAAGTACGAGATGGAGTTAGATCAAAGAAGAGGATCGCTCGCCGTTCGTGGCTCTATTTTTGGGTACTGCATCGGTATTCGCCTTTTATTGATCGGAGAAACAACGGAAAACTAGATATCAAATCAGCCGACCAACCGTTAGAATTCTCCTCCAGACACGCGCTGAATTTGTTCGACGTATCGACGACTAGAGTCGAAACTCCGCCACCTTCAGGACTCGAACCCTAGGACCTCGCGGTTAGTTACAGCAGAATCTGCAGAAATGTCGAATCTGAGCTAAACTCTTTGTTTTCGACTTGTGATTTTGAATTACATTTTCATTTTATCGAACGCTAATAGGACTAATATCAATAATTATCCTACTAATACTAATGAAAATTAAATAAAATATCAGTTTCCTATATTTTTAAGATATATTATTATTGTTGTTATTATTGTTATTATTGTTATTATTGTTATTATTGTTATTATTGTTATTATTGTTATTATATGTTATTATGTGTTATTGTTATTTTGTTATTATTGTTATTATTGTTATTATTGTTATTATTGTTATTATTGTTATTTTATTGTATTATTTATTGTTATTATTATTGTTATTATTGTTATTATTTATTATTATTTTAATCCTTCAAATATTCATTCACATCTAAAACTTCTCCGCCCTAAGCAGCTAGCCAAGTTGTCAGTTCGCAAATCCGCATTTCCGTGGGGATGTGAGCTTCGCCCGTTTTCGGCCCAACGCTCGGTGCGGCGCTGCGCGCGGCGTGGCGGTCGGCCATCGCGCTGTCGGCGGCGAGGTCACGATCGCGCCGCGCGGCCCACGCGCCCGCACGCATCGCTCTCTCTCTCTTCGCTGGAAGCGCCTTCCCCCCCCCCCGCCTCCCCCGCCACGCCACCATCACTCCTCTCCTCCTCCACTCCGCGCCGCCCCGCCCGCACGTTCGCTGAAGCGAGACACATTTGACAGCTCGCAGAATTCCCCAGAGAGCTCCCACATCGAACCCTCGCCAACGCTGTAGGAAGGACCTCCGGCAGCGCGTGTCCTCTGGGCTGGATTAATCGGGGCGAGTACAATAGGGCAAACGTATAATGAGTTATCTTCCACACTCCAGCTGTTTTGACAAAATCTTGAAGCAGTTTTGGTAAATTAATTTGTTTTCTTCCAGTTTATTTTGCGTCTTTGATGAAGTATGACATTTTTTTCGAAAATAATATTTTATTAAAATTCATTTTTTGGAATTAATACAATGGAGTTGTATTAGAACGTTACGAATGTATTCAAACATGCAAAATATGAGTATTATAACACATTACATATAGGTTTCTATTGCAGTTTTGAGTATCTACAAATATCCAATTGACTTAAATATTTTGCATTGATATTATGTTGGTCTACCAAGGGTTTTCATTGCTGTTTGACATGGTTTAAGCATTGAGCTATTAATACATTTTTGAACTACTGATTAATTAATAATTTATAAAACCACACACACACACACAATAGTGTCCATCAGTTTCACTTTTTTTCTTCTTTTCTCTTCTTCTTATTTTCCACAGCACTCTCAAAAATCTTTCAACAGTTCCCAACGGGATTGAGATCAGGACTATTTCTATGTCAGTCCAACTCCTTGATTTGTTGCATGAAAGATTTCATTTGAAACATATTAAAATGTGCCTCTTAAATTTAGTCTCATCAGGAAACATCGACTGATTTCCCTCCACTTCTGTGCTGGCCATGTACGGGGCCGCGCAAACCCTAGTGCAATTGGTGCACCCGCGGTGTAAGGAACATTCCTTAAACCGTGGGTGCACCTCACCAGGGCGGCGTTTGTGAAAGTGTAAGCAAAAATGTAAGTTGCGTCAAGCTGGAACATCCATGTCAGCACACCGGAACGAAACATGTCAAATTATTTATTGCTATTTATTTGCTAATTAATTGCCACACTTTGGAATTAATTGCCACGTATTCTCGTGGCGAAAACAGGTGTGAGCGACGCCAGCACGATGCCAACACACACATAAGTTAAATTCGAGTCGTAGGCTGACGGAAACCCTCCAATGATGTATTGCTATTTAATATTTAATTAATTGCCACAATTTTGGAATTAATTACCACGTATTTTTGATGCCAAACCGGGTGTGAACTGGGTGTCAGCACACACATAAGCTGAATTCGGGTCGTAATCCGACGGACACCCTCAAGTTATTTATTGCTAATTAATTGCTACAACTTGAAATTAATTGTCGCGTGGGGAAAACGGTAGTGAGCTGGCTTGACGCTACATTATTTGCGACTCGAATTTAAGTTGCGTGTGTGCTGGCTTGACGTGTCAAGGCGGCTCACACCCGTTTTCGCCACGAAAATACATAACAATTAATTCCAAATTGTGGCAATTAATTAGCAAAAAATAATAAACTAATAAAAATATAATTTGACAGGATTCATTCCGGCGTGCTAACATGATTACTAGCTTTACACAACTAAAAAAGGAGACTTTTTTAAATATCTAGATTATTTTTACATTTTTATTTTAAAACGCTCTATTATTCACAAATATAAATCTCTCTTTTAGTGTTATATTGTAGGCCGAAAAAATAAATATATTAATTAATTGAAAGTAATACACTTTTGGAAAAATAATATCGGTTACTTTTATTTCTCATGCGACAACTATTAAGTTGCCGCTCGATTTCACAATCAAAAGTCTGTCTATATAAACTACATAAAATCCATGTAACAAAAAACAAACGATTAGAATGGCAAATAAAAATGTTCACAATGGCGCAAATTACTTTGGCGATGTCCTATACATGTCACATGCTGTTTTTCCACTTAAGTTAATTTCAGTCTATTGCAGTTAATAAAGGGTTCTTTCTGGAGCGACAGGGAGATAGGTTTCAAGGAGTTACTCTACTTTTAACAGTTCTACTGGTCACTGAGACATCACACATTTCTTCCCATCCTCGATTTAGATGAGCAGATGAGAGGCGTCAATCGTTAAGATAGTTTCGCTTTAAAATTATGTGCTGCTTAGGCGTAGCAACAGAGAGTATTTTCTAGTAGAAGCCCTTCTCCTTTCTCTTGCTTTCACTCTATCAACATATCTGTTCTCCCTATATTTTTCCAATACCCTCGAGATGGTTCGCAGACTAAACCCTATCTTAGAAGCTGTTTCCTAAGCCTGTGAATCCGCCACTCGCTGCCATCAAACTCTCTAGAAGTCCTGGTGTTGATTCAAAGAGAGCCTGGATATGTTAATGGAGAACACACTGCCACGCGGTTTCTATGCGTGACCACAAAGCATCAACAGTCGCTGCACGAGGACTGTTGCCGATCGATTACTGATGCGAGTAAGTTGCTGATCGATCTTATAACAAACATGTTCGAGGGCGACATGTCAGGCGAACGTGTAGGCCAGGGAAGCTGTGGTAACCGTCATTCTTTGCAGGAAGTTTGCACATTCCTCGCCACACGCGGTTGAGCAATGTCCTGCTGAAATAGGGCATCTGGAGCTGCTTACAGGATGGGAAGTACCTCGCGCTCTAAAACCTCCTGCTATTTAAATTGCCCTCGATAGGCGAGATCACACATTTTAGACAATGGCGCCCCAAACCATCAAACTTAGCGTGTGTCCGCTATGACAAGGGACAATGCAAGATGGATGATTGCGATCACCACGGTAGCGTCGAACACGCGGTCATTGCTATAGCATAACTTGATGCGGGGCTCATCTGAAAACAATAGATTTTTGCCTCCCAGCACACCAATGAACATGTTCACGTACCCATTGCTGTCTGAGGCGTTGGTGGTTTCTGGTCAACGGAATCCGACGCAGTGGTATGCGTGCCAGTCCAGACTTCAGTCCAGACTTCAGCAGACGGTGTCCTGCCGTCGACTCTGACATGACCACGCCCGTTGCAGCGCTCCAGAGTCGAGCCAACGCTGTGGACGACGCCATTCTGTCGGTGACGGCCATGCAGATGTCGGTCAGGTGAGAGCGTAGGCTTCCGCGGCCGGAGTCAGTATTATATGTAGCAACAGCAATAAGATGTCGGGCATCTCACGATGTTGTCACATAGTGTGGTCCAGTACCCGCTCGTCTTTGTGTGCGAGCCTCCTCTATCCACTGGTCCTCCGTTCACTGTCGTAGCAACGCTCTCCGTTCGAGTTGCAATGTACGACAAAAACCACTTCGCAGAGACCGATCATTTTGTCTCGTTCAAATTCCTTTAGATGCTGATATTGGCTTCGACGGGGCATGCTGGTACGAGCTTGCACGTTTCCACGTCGTTTAGCGGCTCTACGCCGACTGAGTGGGACGTAACACTGTTTTGTTGTTGATGTTTTTTGTTGTTTTTAAATTTATTGCGTTAACTTAGACGCAACGCATCTCCAAGCCCCTTGGGGGGTGTTAAGCGCTTCGCGCTTTTGGAGAAACCCTCCATTAATTATTGCGCGGGAGTAATCGTCCATTAATTAATATACTCCGTCACGTCTCGGTCAGATGACAAGAGGACCGCCAGATGGCATCTCCGCGTACGCGCCTCTTACGCGTTCCTGCGTCAATACCTAGCGGCCAGAATTGAGAAGGAATAAGGATATGGGTAAGGTTAGGACGCTTGACAAGGGTTGTACTAGTGCCTGTGACGTATGCAAACTCGTTTTGTCGTAACAAATTTCACATGAGGCAGGTGATGGATTTTCTATGGTGTTTCTACAAGCATCGAACCCGGAACCTCCGCGATGAAAGGCAAGCGACTTGGCCACTGAACTACGAGAGCATTTTTTGACCTGTCACACAAAGGAGGGCGCTGCTAGGCCAGTATACACGCCATCTCTATGCAAATTTAATCACTACTTATGAATACACTGTTCTACACATTCACCGATTTTTAAGTGATTCCGACCATTCCTTCTGGACGTTGGAATTTCCACAAACACCAGTATAGATGATTACACCATCACTTTTTTGGGGCAACTGAGTCAGCTGTCTGCGCTGGTAGATCAGTTTATATAACATTCAGACTTCAATAGCTGGTGGGTCATTAACTCATTCCCAGCTGTTTTCAAGCAGTTATCAAACGAAGGCCGATGACCGCACTAATAACTTCCGTGCAAGGGATTTTCTGGTCATCACACTCATGTTTGCATCTTCGTATACTTTGAATCAATTATCAAATAACGCCTACTTTATTGTTTTACTACAAGCGTAGTAAGTATTGCACAATTCTGCCGCGAGTTTTCGACAGAAAATCTCGTATTCTGGGGCCGGGTAACGAAAAAGTGGATAAATCTTGTTCTTATAAATGTAGTAAATGACTTCCTCCAACACTTTGTGTAGTCAGAAATCATGTTTAGTGGGTCTTTGGTACCGACATTAAAGAATTAATTGACGGCAAAACGTATGTATCATCCCGTGGGTCTGGACGTCCGAAGGTGGTTCATGCATCTAATCCGTTCAGATCCGTTCTCCAAAATTGATATGCCCAAAATCGATCAATCTGAACGAACTTGTCAGCTTGCGAGAATCAAATGATTTTTTTCAAAAAGTACAGTATTGATGATAAAGATGTTTTCTTAAATGAAATCTCTTGTAAAAAATGTTTAAATAATATCGTGAACTATTAAAAAAACGAATAGTTTGCGCATAATTTCTGCTTGAAGTTAATGCACATCATATTTTTTCTCAAAAATGCTTTAAATTTGTTCTTTAATGTGTTCCTCGCATCGAGTAAAAGAAATTAAAAAAGGCGGAGTTCTCATTTCTCTCAAACTCGCAAAATTTCGAAGTAATGCGAGACAGTATATTTTGTTGCATCACCACCAGTTTCTCCAATAATTTCGCTCTACAGAGTCTGTGAATAAAATAGTATTTGCCCAATATTTTGTAACTTCTTGCATTGAACAAAAATAGCTTGAATAGTTAAACCGGCAATATCAAGATTAGTACTCTGTACCTGCACAGGCTTCCAATTAATGAGATTAATAATTTCTAGCCAAATTCGTTTTTCAGTATTTGGTAGTTGTACTGTCATCGACGAGAATTTGTGAGAATTACTATGCCATAATCCGAAATTACTTCTTGATGTGATCGTATTGAGATCACAAAACAATTAGCAATTTCATCGGAATACTAGTATATTACGTTAAGGGCACAGCCTTTAGCGGCAATTACGTAGTTTTAATCTTCGTTTACAAGCAAAAAAAGTTGCTTCTAAATTAATTCTCTATCTTCATTCTCGTATGACAAACATTCGTCGTATCTAGATTGTTTTCTTTGCTCTTCAATAATGTTTGTCCACCGAAGATGCCTACAGTGTATGTTACAATCTGAAAAATGAGAGCAGTTGGAGTTCAGGAAAGAGACTGATTAACTTTACTTAGAACGGTTGAGGAAAATCCTTCTGGGAAGGGGAACCTGATTTCTTTTGCTTTGTTCCAAACGATGCTAATCTTTCTTCTTTACAGAAGAGAGATTATCCAAAAATTCGCGAATTGTTCCACTGAATCTTCGCAAATATTACCAATGAGTATTTTCTATTTCTTTCGATCAACGCATGTGCAAACGTTACGGAAATTGCTAATTATGTGTGTGGAGAATGCATTGGCTGGAATGCGTCTCCATTAGCAAAAGGTCAGTTTTCTGTGAATCGAAAATGTATCAGGCTTCGGAGAACTCAGAACGCTTGGGTAGCTCTCTCCTGCCATGTGCCTGGCAATGAAATTCCCTCTAGAAGTCGACAGACATCGCACGAGGCTTGGAACTAGAAGAACTTTCTCCAGAGAATGTTTTTTTTAGTTGTTCAGTTATGAAAGATGCAATTTTTCCAATTAAGGAGATGGCGTATCGAGAGCAGTGGGCGGATCACGTCTGGTCGGGTGCAGCGGGAATGTGTATAAAATGACTTCCATTTTACACTATTTGTAGAATGCATTTCTTTTTCTATCTAATAGATGAATTTCCAAACAACGTTTGGTTGCTCCAGTTAATAAATATAACCTATAATGTGTAAATCTTGATTTAATAAGTCAACTTTATTTCAGAAATTATTCAGCTTATTATAACCTTTTAAGATCCCCTTATAAAGTTTAAAACAATATATTTTAGATAGAACAACCTTATGTCTAATAATGAGAGGAAATCAGAAGTTTCTCAGCTAATTGATCATGCAAATAAGAGAAAAGAAACCAAAGAAAGTCAGAACCTTGAAGATAGTACATTTCACAAGATCCATTTTATGATCTTAAAACGAATCGTCTGCCTCGAGACGTCATACAAAAGTTCCTCTTTCAGATCTCGATTCTATACACACAAATGAATTATCGGGCCAAAATCGTGACTATTTTCAATTTGGTAAGTTGCACAAGGACGTTTTAGCAATAATAGGGATGTAATTTCTGAGTTATTAATGGCACAGCCGACGTAGCTGGATTTTAAGTCCTAACAAAAAAAATATTGGTAAAAATCTTTTATTTCTGGACTGACGCAAAGACATCCAACACGTTCTACATAGTTACAAAGTTGGAACATTTTAAAAAAAATAATAAATTGCAGAATATTATTAATTTTTTAAGCGCTTTTGTTTTGAACACTCAACAAACTTAGTTCTTTCGTTACGAGAAACAAATTGTGTTTGCGGCTAGCTAGGTACAACCCTCTCTGAGCGCGTTCATTGCACTCGCCTGGATGCAAGTGGCGCGAACGGCGTGAGCGACAGCGGAAATAATCCAGGCACTTCCGCAACCAGAGCGGGAATTCCGAACCCTCCCGCGCCCTCATGGCCCCCGCCCCTGCCACCACCCCCGCTCCGCGCGCCAGAGCTGCCACTTGACAAAAGTTCCTATCACGGAGAATCACTGGCAAAAGTGACACAGAGCATCAACTGATGGTACTGCAGTGCCTCTGATCGGGAGGCTTAAGGTTTGAGTACCGACGGTGGCAGGATTTTCGACACTAGCCACATAGCTAGGTAGAATTTAGCTGCGGTCTGCAGGAGAATTCTAGAGGCCGGCTGCTCTAATCGACAGTTCTCTGCGGTTTCCCCGATCAACACCACGTGAATGTCGGAGTAGTACAAACGGGCCACTGACCGCGCAGGATCTTTCCTTCCTCTTTCTTGTTCTATCCTCACCCTCACGTACACATTTTTACACTGACAAGCCCTTCACCACTACATCCCCCAAGGTGATCAGACGGGATCTTACAGCTTATCCCGGGTGGGGCGGTGCCCTGCTGGTGGGAGAAACCTGGTTGGGGAAAATCCTCGCGAGATGTAGGACGGCGCCGGATCTGGCATGCATCTCACAGTCACGTTCCGTGATGAAAACATTCACTACACTTATGGGACTAATAACCTCAGACCGGAAAACAAGAGAAACATCATTATTGGGCGTTCTATCGCTTAACTTCGTTGGTTCTGAACTGACGCTTCCATTTCGTCCGGTCGGCGCAGCTCGTAAATCTATTGTGGCCGAGAATTGTCTATCGCTAGTGATTCGTAAGTCCTTGACTTCTCCAAACTTGAAAAAAAAAAAATTATAACAAGTGTGATCAGAGCTGGTAATGAAAATGTCCGTGGTCAAATACAGCTGTATTTTTAACTTTTTAAGTGAGTTTTTTACAATAAAGTATTCTTGATTTCAATTACTTTTATTTTCAAGGAACGCAAATGATAATTATATGGAAGTTCTTAGAAGTGAAAGGTATCCTCGAGCTAAATGTCAGATCTCTGGTGTCATTTCAACTTGTCACTAGCATTTTCATCTAAAAGTTCAGTGTTTACGTCCCACAGAAAAATAATAGAAAAAACAGCATAGCCCGGAATAAGGAATGTATATTAATCTAATAGCATAATTCAATAAATCTAAATACAATTAAATTATTAATTCAAAATAAATATGTTTCAAGTGTATTTTATTATGATGATAGTTATTTTAACATTTTACTCAAGATAAGGAATCTCAGAACGCTCAGTACAGATCCTATGAACTGATTGATTGGTGATCTGGGGCGTGTCAACTGCTCAGGTAATTAGTCCAGTAAATAAAATATATACTTTAACACTTGCGTTAATGGCGATTTTCCCCAGCTGGATGGCGACATCCGGCGCCGACCTACACGTATGTTTGCGGAGTTTTCCCCAACCAGATATCTCCCTCAAGCAGGGAACCGCGTCGTCTGAGACAAGGCCTATGCTCCCGACTGTCTTCCCGGCATGTGTGCTAATGAAGTGCTTGTGAGTGTAAGTGTAAGTAAAGGTGGAAGGATAGATCAAGGAAGAGGAAGGACAGATCGCGCGTGGTCCGTGGCCCGTTTGTTTGGACAGTGCTCCAGCATTCGCTTGATATCAATCGGAGAAACCACAGAAAACTACCGATCACAGCAGCCGGCCGCTAGGATTCATTACCAGACAGAGGCTGGAGATGAGACGCGAACCAGAGACAGGGACTCGAATCCTAGGACCTGCAGATCAAAGGTACTGCAGTGACATCAATTGGTGCCGTGAACCACCTCTGCCGGTAACAAATATTTGAAGTAGGTTACGAAACGAATAATATAGCTAAGCAAATTCAGAAGGTCTGCTAATTTTAATGGCACTGTAATTGTTTTGTAAATTTTGTCTACTACTATCATATTTGGAAAGAACGATTAGCAAAGTTTACAAACAAGTATAAGAAATCAAAAACGTCATTAAAAAATATCTGAGGCCGAGTTGATCTGACCTAAGGTTACTCCCATGTTAGAGAAAGTTGAATTTATGTAACGCCGCCTTATAGAGATAATCTGATTCCCAATTCGTTTGGGAAAGAATAATATTATGAGAAACTAAAGTGAAACGCCAATGTGCTTAAAATAAAATAAAATTGATAAAATATTTATAATTATTATTTCAATAAATGATATTAATAAATGTGATTATTATAATAAAATGTTTATCATCATTATTATTAGCTAAACTGTAGATCGCTAAATAACTAACAAACCATAAAATGACTCTGAACTTGTGAAGACTCCCGAGAAAAATTTAATATTTTCCATTTTTTGCTAAACTTTATATTCTGGAACAAAAATGTATTGATATAATTTACTTGGGCAGTAGTTTAACTGTATTTATCTACTTTGGTTACCTAAGAAATTAAGACGAGTTCACGAAATTAAGAGTAGTTTCGTAATAAGTACTGGATACGTGTTCTAATAATGCATGGTCTTCTACTAACTACTAACATTAGTTTTGTAATATGTGTTATTAGAAAATCAAGTGTCCCAGTGGTAATCCAGGTCCGTCTATTGACTACTATCAACAGCAGTCCACTTTATCTTGATGAATGGTCAAGTTTAACCCTCGATTACAAAGGCGACTTGTACCAAACGGTATTACAAAGGCTTACTTAGTCTGAGAGACTACTGTAGGTAAAAATAAAGAAAAATACATTTTTACAACGAAACAAAACTTAACTGTTTCAAGACAAAGTATTCATTATTCATTTTCATATTCATTATTCACAATATTAGGAAATATAGCACACAAAAAAACAACGGAACAAGACATTTTATTGGACGACGCGTGTTGGCGTACACCGGAAATAGCCACGCACACAAGGTAACGTTAATTTCATTGGCTAATCACTCAATGACGGAACTTAGACTTTCAGAAACGGGGATTGAGGGGAAGGGGTGAGGGAAGGCACTGGTTGCGTCGTCTGCATCGTTGTAATCTAGGGTTAAACGAAAGTTCGTTGCAAGCTTTGCTAAAATGTTAAAACTTCGTATGATATTGGTATCGTAACATTTTATAACAATACTCGACTTTCTTTTAAAACTTGACCTAGCAGTTTGTTCGATCATTCACCATTCTCGTTTTGTAATAAGACGTCTTATGATACTTATTTCTGAAATTACTATTAAAATCTCAAGATGCATTTAATAAGCTGGAAACTTTAGTCATCAGCTAAACATGGTCTTACATACCTTCGTGACAGTTTGTGACTGGGGAGAAGGATATTCAACTTAAAAGAGGGAAAGTAATCTCCGAATTAAGAAATTGTGTCGGAAGTTCCAGGGGCATATAAAAAAGTAACTGTCCTTGACAGATAATCTTGAGCCAGTTATTGAAGTCAGACAACACACGTTTAACTAGTTTTTTTCACTATTCTCCTTATCCATATTAAAATGGGAGGATGCTGATGAGTCAATGTGTCCAAACGACAATACTGAGATGTAAGTGCTGTTGTGATGTTGCAAACCAGTAAAATGGGCCATCAAACACAACTCGTCGTCCTTCTGCGTGCTATTGAATATTTACTCCTGAGAAGCACCGCCACTTGATGTCTCCATTCGAGTAAGTAATCATTTTTTTTTAGACAGCCGCTACCTAAAACCTTTTTGTCAGGGTATGCTTAGCATACTAAATGATCAATTTTTAGTACTAGTGCTAAAAATGAAACGATAATCAAGTGTTCGGATAAATCCGTGAAAACAACAAAGAAAACAAACTAATTTCGTCTGGCTCTTCTGCTACTACTGGCCTTCATGTATCATGTGATGATTTGAATATAAGTCAAAAGGGCTGTCAAAAAAATTGTGTATGACACACGTGGTAAAAGTGATTTTATGTTGCTCGTAGAATTCCTACTTGCAAAATAACATGTCACTTTTACCATTCGTATCATAAATTAGTATTGTAGAACAATACAAATTATACAGTATATTTTCTGAACTTAACTAAAACAAACGGGCGTAAAATGAAGTATCAGTGACGTGTATTATGAATGTTTAAATATTAAAATATTACATGTCTATGTATTAAAACCTATTCCAAACATGATCCCCATATATTATTTGCGTAACTGCGACTGTCTGTTCGTCTGTATGTCCGTCCCTCACGATTAGATCACTTCCCCTCCACCAATCAAAACATATGAGATTTCATTTGACGCGTCTCGATCTCTGATGAACTGATAAATTGTTTTCGATTCGGCCAGAAGATTCCAACAATTTTTCAAATATGTGTTCTATCGCTAATAATATATCGCTCTGCGATAATACATAGGTCTTAAGGCTTGAGCCACGCCAGATTGTTATTATTATTATTATTATTATTATTACGTTAGTGGGTAGACCGCGAATGAAACCAATGACACATAGGTAGATCTAATACGTAGATGACGTTAATTAAACCCCAGTACCCGGAGGCAAATCATGATTTTCAAATGAATGTCACTAATAACATATTCTTATTAAACTTAACACTTTATGCACATTAACATACAAAACAGTCGCTGTTTATGTTTATATAGACTCGCCTACAAAAAGATCAAGAAAGCAAAAGCAGAAGTAGAACTGAACAAAAATTAGACTGAGTTTGTAGATCTTTAGTTTCTTCAAAAATTAACGGACGAAAATATGGACGTGTGTAGCAAATCGGAGGAGGAATCAAATGTAGTTATAGAATATTTTGTGACAGAATTTTCGGAACTAACTCAGAATGCTCTTATTTTAGGATTAGAGAATAATGCTGAAGAACAGTTTATTGATGGTCTCTGATGTGCATTTTTATGCATATTAGCAAAAAGAAGCGTAAAAATGTAGTTGGACTAAATTCTAACTATTCGCATCGTCTGCACCTACAAGTATTTTTTTAACAGCGGTTACGATTTTTCATATTGTAAACTTATCAGTTCATATCCTGGACTGAGGTAACATGCAAGGCCATTGGTTGTTGGAAATTTTAGAACGAGAGTCAGCCACTATGATTACTTGATACATCCAATGATAGATACTGTAAGACCTTATTTAAAGAGGTACCCATACCATTTAGAAATTGTCAACACATGAAAAAAAATTCAACACATGAAAAAAATATTTTTCTCCTCACATCAAACAATATCAATTCAGTGCCATAATTTTGTATTTAGCAAAACACTACATTTGTGGTTGCATCGTAAAAATCGAAATACATCATTAGCCCTAATAGCAATTATAATATTTGTTGTCCAAATCAAATATGTTTAATTTATTGTAGTTTCATATTTCTCATTGCCATATATCGACAACAAACATTTCCAATATAATGCAAAAGGCGATGTTACAAGAACTGTATGTGACTGTATGTTCTCGTCGACTGTTCTTTCAATTTACGCGCTATGGTTCGAATTGCGCATTCTAATTGATGATCTCCTCTCCTAGAATTTGCCTCATCCCCACCCTTCATATTTCTCACGCACAATGCGCACTCTCACATCTTCTCGCGCGCATTGAGTGGCCAGCGCGCGGCTCTCGAGGTCACACAAAGTGCAAAACGCTGTGCATGCATTTTTTAGGGTCTGTATCAGATAACTGACTTCGGTTACAACAGAAGTACATCTCCGGGTTAATTCTTAAGGTCTGCAAATTTTTATGATGTCATAATTATGGTTTGCAAAACAATCATTATTTTGAAATCGGCTAACAAGCATCTCGAGTAAGATTAATCCACCTTCACAAGACAGTTAACAAGTATTATTACAACACGAGTGCTCTAATAAAGCAGGGCCTCTCTGTGGCGACGAAGCCAAAGACACCGCCACCGGGAGAGAACAGAGGCAAGCAAGCGCATTCACGCACGTGAAAGTGATACTGATACGGCAGTGATGCGATACGCGTGGATGTGGAATGTTGCGACAGGGACTTCTAGAGTGAAAGTATGGTGAATTTGATAGTGAGAAAGTGGAAGTGTTATGGGCGAGCGCAGCCTAAATCAACTACAAGAAGGGCAACTGTATTTCTCGACTCGATTCAATTCAGCCTTATTTTACTTTATTATTAATATTGATAACCAGAAAAATAATTTAATTAAAATTAAAAACTGTAAAATTAAACAACTATTTTAAAGTACCAAAAATAGTGATGGTTTAATGTGTTTACAATTAGCGATGGTGTAAAAACCTATAGTGACTATTAATTAAATTGCACTGAAGCTCTTGGAAAACCGCCTGGACGAACAAGAAACAAATAAAGAAAACCTTATTTAGTTGCAGTTGTTTGACCTCCTTTTCCATTTAACATTATTATATTTACATAAGACATATTTTAATTGTAAATATATAAAATACAATACAAAGAGAATTCAATTATTAGTTTATAATGACATCTAATAAAAACGAATTGTTTTATAGTCAACTACTTACAGAGGCTCCAGTTCTGGAGTACCACTTTCCCACACGTATAACAAATTTGTTCATTTACTGAGTTTGATTAATTACTGTGATAGTTAGTGTAATTAATTTGTCCATGTTTATTACAACTTTAAAATTGTTCTTACATATGCAAAAATAATAATGATCGAGAAAGAAATCGCCCTCATGTAAAATTCACAAAATCGTTAAGAGGTTAAAACATGGTAAAATAGGGGGAAAACAGGAATAGAAAATATGAATAAAAATAAAATGATTTGCCATCTACGACTTTGAAAATGATCAGGGGCCACGGTCCTCCTGTCGTGTTAAAAAAAGTTACACATACACCATTGTATTCAACTCAAAAATTTGTAAACTATTCTAAGTAAAAAGATCTAATTCCCTAGTTGCAAAATCAAATTCCCTAAAATACGCCCCCAACGAGAGTTCTGGAAACCAATCGATGATTCTGTCGTTTGCCCCCCTACATCATCTATCGAATGGAAAAAGAGCACTTAAATAAATTATCTTAATTCGTACGAAATATATTTGTAGCTAACAAATCACACATAATAATGGCATATCGTCTAGTAGTGACCCACTTTTCAGAAAATGACACTGTATATCTGAAACATTTTTGTTTCTATAATGTGCTGTATCACATTTTAACATTCAATAAGACAATTCCATTCCCTTGCAACCAGACCGTATCTTATTTAGCAATGGTCGAAATACACTTATGTAATGAGACGTTTATCATATCTTGAATATATATAGTACTTTAGTAAAATATTCGTATCCAAAGGTCTGAGTTTTTTTAAGATGTGCCTTATAAATATTTGAGGACAGTACAGATAAATTTGAAAAGTAGATTCGCTTTTAGTCTCAGATCTATTTTAACCACCAATTTTCTTAATTCGTTTTGTTTCCTCGCGATTCTTTCGATCATGCAATATGAAAGCTGTTTTTAACGAGTATCTATCACTAAGAGTACTATCAATATGAGCAAAAAAGAAAGAAGTAATTATCATTACTGCAGGGGCACGATTCTAACATGGGCACGCCTCTCTCATTAGATAGGAATGCTATCCGTTTTTGTGAATAAGCACTGCGTTAAGACGGAGTGTTTCCTCTTTATATAAACTCATGGAATTTGAACATTTTCACAAAGAAGAAAGATGTTATGTTGATCTTGACCTCGTATTATATATGTGAGTGAAGAATCTTGAGGGTAGGTCAAAAAAAGCCTGTCCTTTTAAAATAAATTTTTAATGCTAAAATATTTATAACATTTTTTAAATTAAAGAATTAAAGGATTTAAAAAATTAAAAAACATATTTATTGACCTACCCTCACGATTCTCCACATATATAAGAACAAAGATGTTCGGATAGTGAACGAGGCAGTTTCGGATAAACTTTGATTAAGAATTTTGTTTTCTAAAATTTTGCTTTTATTCGCTTTTATAGTTGTAATACAACACGAAGCCAAGCTCTTCTTTGGATTCAGTAAAATAAATCCGAGTGGTAATTAAAGTAAAATAATATCACATAGTAAATAACATACAATATTAAAATTCTAAATGAACCTGCAAAAGTGTTTGCAACCAGCACGTGGCGAGAGAACTGTCAGTCGTTTATTCGGTGGCGGTAATGTACCACAGAAGCCAGGTGATCAATTAGGAAGTTATCGCAGCTGGGGCGGCACGTCGCTGGGGAGATATCCTGGAGGGGGAAATCTCCTGCAATGTGACGTGTAGGTCTGTGCCAGATCCCAACAGATTCCAGTAGGAACACCGCCCTCTCCCGGAATTCGTGACACTAACGGGACTAAAGACCTTAGTAGTTGTCGTGCCCGGAAAAATCAATCAATGAAACATTTAAAAGAATTACGAAGTGTGATTAAATATAAACATACGAAATATGAAACTGGGCGATCAGGGATTAAAATGAATGTATGTACTTGGTGCGACAGCTCGAGAACGGGCTCAGGCCTACCGGCGATGTCCCTGCCTCGCGGCCATGAATTAAAGGGGTAGGTGTTGTTAGCTCGTATAAATCTCCACGCCCTATTCTCATCTTCTCAACTGAGTAGTGAATTTTCTCATCGTCCCATAGCATCATATACTGTAGCGTTGCAAGGAAAATGCACAATATTATCTTCGCTCGACCGGGAATCAAACCCAAGGCCGCTTAATGGAGAGCGCAGGGATTAAAATATACTAAGACAACCAAGAGAAACCTGCGACAAGAAAGGAATATACAAGTATATTGTATGTTAAAGTATATTATATATTGTCTTGTTTGTCTGAAAGCCTTGTTCTGTTCCCCAAATATAGGAGATGCAGTAAGAGCTACATTTACTCCTACAGACGCTAGTAGGTAAAAAAGATTCTTCGCATTAGCATTTGCTCTATTGATCGAGTAACACGCAAAAACCCAAACAAGTCTGAGGATCATTGACCCAAAAGTTGTTTACAATATTTGTGGAGCTTTAGAACACAAGGTCACAAGTTCATCTTCCTTGGATTTTCCTCTTTTTTCGTATTGTTTAATCACAATGGTTTAATTATATCGATGGTCACAAACAAATATTTCCAAATCACCACATATCATCTTTAGAAATCGAGCAAAAAAGACATTTTATCAAAATAGACGCATGTTCAGCATCTTCGATTTGTTTTACTCAGAAAGCCACATGACCTGCAGCAGAGGGAATTACTCAATGCACCGGAAGTTAGCACAACCATTCCAACAAAACAAAAAAAATAATATTGTATAACATGCCGTAAATTACTCTTGAAAATAAAAAATGCGAATTTTAATCGGTATTCATCTGTCTTTAAATAGATGTTACATCACTCTAAATATTTTCTCAATGCAAATATTTACACAAAATTAATTTAAGTATTTGCATTACATTAGTAACACTGTTAGTGAAGGACTAGTGTCGTTATCTGCATCACAAGATAAGATATTAATATTGAAGCATTTGAAACATACATCAAGGAACAAAATCGAAAATAAATACAAATTTAATTAAGCATAACTTGCCGAAAATTAATGGTAAATTTGTCTTATTAATGAAATATCTTAAGCTTCTTATGTAAAAAAATTGTTCAAAACATCTCTAACTAACCGCAGGGATTACTTGTAAACAAAAATTGGAAAATGGAAAAAATAAAATGAGGCGTTTGACGTATATTAGTGAAAAATTTATTGTGAAAACAAAAGCTTTATCGTGTTTAATTTTTTTAAAAAGCTAGTAGCGATACTCTTGTGGTATTCGTTACATCCACGTAATTCTATAGTAATAGCTTAGCGTGGCAGCTCCGGCGGATATTTTCATGTTAGAATCGTTTCTTTGTACTTTGCAAGTTCATAATAAAAAAAATTAACCATGTTAAAGACGCCCGGTTTGTCCATTTCGACCATATATAGTAATATGAACTAGTGTTACGGAATGGCACAGACT
>BOPP01000059.1:3135130-3146257 GCA_017312745.1 Gryllus bimaculatus | reverse complement strand
GACCCCCCCCCGCCCCGCCCTGCCGCCCGCCGCCACGGGCCCCCCGAGTTCTCTGCCACGATGGTCGGTGCCGGCCGTTTCCCACCGACTCGGAATCCTAATGTAAGTCTCGGCATTGCAGCAATTGGATAAATTTTGCGCTAATCCCCCGGTTTGCTGTTGTACAACAGATGCTAAAGTTTTGGCTTATCCAACACATTGATGAACTTTTTTTTTAGAAAAAAATGTAACTTACATTACCAAATTGGGTCAGGATAAAGGTATGAGAATAATTTAAGCGAAAATAGTTCTGTTAACATTAGAGGCAAATAGTTGGGGTTCACAGTAGATTTACTGTTTTTCCATGTGAATAACAACGAGTTACCTCAAGGATAACGATTTGTTGAATAATGAATTCAGCAATAATGTTTTTCAGAGGGGAAGAAAATAATTTGAACTATTGTTAAATAATGGGCGCCTCGGATACACCAATATAAATTAATTTTTTCAAAAATCAAATATCTCTTTAACATATTCATCCGAATCATTAATATTCGTGACTATTATACAATAGGAATTCGTAATGGTAGGATTTTTCGTTGTGCGCTTAATTACTCCATTTGCCTTACTTTCAATATCAAAATTAATTTCAATTTATACAGTACATTTTCCGATTTTTGTAGCCAATCTCGGTTCGAAAAGTACGAACGAGTAAAGAATTCATTTATATATATTGTTTAATGTCTATACTGGCACTTGCAGTAAAATAGTAGAATAAAAAATTAAGGTTAGAGTTTATTTCTCAAAGTTGTAACGTATACGAAACATGCAATTTCAATCAAAATGTAAAATATAATACAAATATCACTCCAAACAATTGCTGTATATTTCCTAGGACCGTGCCGTTGATGACCGCATTGCCAAGATTATCCAGGTACAACCAAAAGCGTAAACGACACCAAAAACCTGATATCGCAGAATTGCACCTTAATGTATAGAACTTAGTATCTCCCTCTGGTAAACTAATTCAAATGATTTTGGGTGAGTCACAAATATATCGATAATAGCTATGATATGTCCTTTCGGAAATCTATGGATCCTACGCCAAATACTTGGCGCGAGTCGAGTAAAACGAGGTGGTGAATTTGTAGCGATGTGGCATATGGTCGGAAATCTCCTATCCCGTTTTTGATTTGCACATTAAAGTACCAATTTGCGCTATTTGATTAAAATTTTAAATTCCCATAAATTAATTTAATTAAAGTGTACAATTAATATTTTGAAACGTTGGCAACTCAAACGGAGAGATGATCCGTGAAATCTCGGGAGGTAATTTGAGGCATGCAATGAATCAACTATTACTTCCACTCGCGCAGGATCACTAAACTGCACTCTAACCTCACGCCACTACTCGATTCTTGACTTACTCCTACGCCACTACTTCTGAGTCCATCGTTCGTAAGTACGATCTTCTCTCCCAAAGTCTTTTTTTTCGCGCCCCCTCCGTGATCTCCGGGGACACCTTTATCAACGGGAATGCAATCAGGTGGTGCCCAGGGAATAAGTTCCGTCTGGCCGGTTTCTAATAAGTTTTTACTCGTGTTAAATCATTGGTCACAGACCCAATACGAGCAGCCGTTCGCCAGCATTCTCCTCCAGACAGCGGCTGAACTCGATCTAGTTAGGGTCGTAAATCCTGCCACTGTCGGAAGTCGAACCAAAGGACCTCTCGGTCAGAAGTACAGCAAAGTCATCAGTTGATGCCCTCAGCCGGGGACCTCGCGCGATCTATTCTTCATCTTTCTCTCTTTAAACACACACATACATTTCCATGCACTTCACACTACCCTCATGTCTGGAGCCCAATTGGACGCTTAGAGAGTGTCTCGAATGGTACGGGATCCTGCTAGAGAGATATCTAGAGGACACTCTACAAACCGACTTGTTAGTCGGCGCAGGAACATCCCAGCGAAGGAACACCGCCACCTCCTGCGATAGTACACCCACAACATTTACGGCACTAAAGACTATAGCCGTTTTCGCGCCCAAACACCAAATAATGAATTGCCCTCCTTCCACATCATCGTCCTCACCAGCGTCAACGCGCCGTCGCCGTCCCAGTTGCCCTAGTGTCCTCTTTAGTTATACAGGGTCTGATTATACATTGCAGAGTCCCGGAGGGGTCTTCATGTGGAGGCCCTCTTATAATTCACTTAGGCATTATTCAAGATTGCACTATTAAAGCAAGGGAAAAAAATTATTTGATTTTCTACTAAGAAAGAAACACCAAACGAGATTTGTTAAGAGACATTTTACATGTGATTTGATTCTTGTCGACAAAATTTTAGTAATATTTAATTGTGTACATTGGGACTCAATAAAAGAAGATAAGACATGCAAATTAACTACACTAGTAATTTACATTTTACATTTACATAGGCATGTCCATACGTTTCCGGCCTGGCTAAGATAACGTTCATCAACGGGAAAATATCATGAGTATTGTATAGCCTTATCTTTAATTGTTGTAACGCTATAATTATGTAGCCGACACCTCATTCGTTTTGGTGGAGAGATTTATTTGATTTGGATGCAGTGTGTGAAAGATAGTGGTGTTTAGCTTCTTCACGACAACGCACCTGCGCTTACTACTTTTGTAATGGCTTCCAGGAGTTGGAGTTCAAGCAGTTCAGATTGGGCACCCATCGATCTCTATCAGTTATCAAAACTGAAGAAAAACCTTCAGGAAAGAAAAATTTCTGATGAATTTGAGGTGAAAGAAGCAGTTTTCGATCATTTTGCGAATAAAACTTCAGAGGGGCGTCCATAAATTACGTAACGCAAATTTGGAACAGTTTGAATACCCCGTCTCCCCCCTGTAACGCACCTGTAATGCGCGCTTGACCCCCCTAAATCATTATGTAACGATTGCAAACCTACCCCTTCCATTTACAACAAGTAAACAATGTACCATTGATTCATCAAATTCTATATTCCACTGATTAAAGTACATTTTTAATAATAGCAAACATTTATTTAGCATATGTTTTTAATTTACATTTTTCCAAATTTAGTATATTAATGTTTTAGTGTAAGACTGAATAAAAGAAATTATTTCATCAAATGTTGAAAAAGAAAGTAACCAATATGAACATAACATAATCCTAAATTAAGACCCCGTACCCCCCACTAACACAGCGTAACGCTTCCTCAAACTGCTTCCGCCCTCTTTAGCGTTACGTAATTTATGGACGACCCCAGAGTATTTTTTCAAAGGCCAAGAAATGATAATACACATATGTGAAAAGAGGGTTGGAGTGAAGGAAGATTAAGTTGAAAAGTTGCAAACGTTTTTATTTGTATCAAAAATATAAGCTAGTAAGGCCGGAAACGTATGAAACATACCACGCATATGCATAAAATCACAAGAAGCAGTTCTAATCCAAATACGTGATAGTCATAGCCGACCATAATATTATTTGAAAACAAAAATATCGGTTATAAAAAACACAGTGTTGATACACTTACGATCTCAAAAATATTGTTCTCTGTCAAAGAGCGCGAAACCCACATCTGTTGAGTGAAATAATTACGTTTATATTAACGATTCCATGAAAAATAATGATTTTTTTATGAATCACGTATTTGTGTTGGCGTAGCGATATAATTTATATTTGTGATGAATTAGAATGTTGTTATATATGAACACATATGATTATTGCATTTTCTACATTTCATATTTGATGTTTCTGAATATTATGAATTAATAGAAATATTTAAAATTTGAGCTTATAATTTATCTATTTCAGAAGGTAGAGTGATTACGAAATCAATGACAACAATGAGAGAGGAAGAGTCTTTCTTACGTAATGTTTTTAGAATCTGTTTTTTTAATCATAGTTTTCAGCTCTTGTCATAAATACAATAGCAGTGTCTCTTTCTATAACATTTTGATAATTTTCGTCAGACGCGTCTTTATAAAACGCATTTTTGTTTTATTATGGCAGCACCAACCTTCCATGCGTGTTGTACATCATTTGAGCTATTGCCACAAAAAATAACATTGCCTTCATTACCAAAGAGATTAGAATGATACATCTACATTTAAAATTTCGAAGAGCATGTAAATATTAAACTCTAGCTGTTGTTTTTCTTGAATTTTGTCTATAAAATTTGTATTATTACGGTCTTGTAGTTCTAGCCCTTGTCTTTACATTGCACACATTTCATGTCATACACGTTTTCCTAGAGTCCGGATGTGCACAAATGGCTATATTAATACTTCGCTTCAAGAAATCAGACACCACTATTATTTTCTTCTTGCCAACTGTACCGATCATTTCACATATCTTCGAGCATCTGTTATCCTTTTAGCTTAATAAGATTTTTGAGAAACATTTTCAAATGCGTTTTTCAAATATTGTCGACGATAGCTTACGTTTTGGAACCCCACTTTGTTGAATTCTTCGAATTGCATATTTCTCCGTTGGGTTTGACAAGGTGTATAATTTATGAGATTTAATTCACGGGCTCCGTCAGTAGAAAGAAATGGACTAGAGTTGTTGGCTAACGTTTCGGAAAACATTTTTCTTCCATCAGGGATGTACTGTACAAGTTCAAAAAGGCAACAGAAATGACGTTAATTAGCACTTAAGCCAACACTATCTTCATGCAGTTGAGATAAAAAAATATAGAAGGAAATAATACTATTTTGTTGAGCTTTTTCGGTGGGCTGAGAGAAGAGGTAGAGATAATAGCAAATTTCTCAGTGTCAGTGATGGACCATCGAGTAATCACATCAGCGTAGTCTCTCCCATAGCTCGCCGGTGATGATGAGTCAATGAATCTGTCTGGCGCAGGAAGGGAAAAGAGTCCAGGAGGGAGGGATGGCAAAGAAACGTCGAGAACGCTCTGGAGACGGCTGTCCTTCTCGTGACCAGGCAAGGAAAGGCAACAAGGACAACATCTATTCCGAGAAATTCAATGAATTAGTAACTCAATGCCGCCGTTCACCATGCTTCATGCACGAACGTAGGGCAAATGAGACTCCCGCGATCAGGCTCGTAATCCGTTCAGCGACGACCGAAAAACAGAATAACACGATCTGATGATATCCGGGAAAACAGGCCCCTAACGCTCACCACACACCAGCTAACACAGGAACATTTGTCGGGTGGTGTACTTGTTACCGTATCGGACTGTTATACCCAAGTTGGACTGTTATACCAAGTTCAAACCCCGCCGATCGACGCCGTGGATTTTTAAGGGCGAAAAAATCCTTCGGAAGGGAAGTAAAGTCGGCTGTCCCATGTTAGTAGATTTACTTGCATGTAAAAGATCCTCAAGCCTGTTACCTCTTTCGAAGATTATAGGAACTACTGCTTAGGTGATTTATTCGAGTGTTCATCGATTGAATCTGACCCAAATTTTCCTCTCCGATTGAGACTAGCTAACCTCCAATAACGGCCACAATGATACTTGTCATGGCTGCCCTACTCTGTCACGGCAGTGGCCCATATATGTGCGTATTTTTCGTTGTGTACCCGCACGTAGCCCATACATCCATAGATCCCTATGTTTAAAAAAACAGTATTTTAAGAGTAGACACTTATAAAGATGGTGTATGATTATGGCATCCATGCAAGTTTCATTGAATTATTTCTAGATTTTCAGAAATCCAAAATTTTAACATATTTTGAACCGCTTACAACTTCAATATTAAAGATGGAGATTTTTCCTTCGAATGATATTCTTCGTAATTAGTTCTTTAATGAATGCGATGTATTTTTTTTTAAATATTAGAGGTTCTAAAGTTTTTTCTTCAAACGTTTTGTACTAATGGAACAAAATAACATAACATAAACGCCTCTTAAAATATATTTATTTGATTTTTCAAAAAAACCAATGTTTTCAATATCTCTCATTTCGTTGCACTACGGAAGTTCTGTATTGTTGGTTTTATTTAGGAATACCAGTACTTCGAATGATTTCTTAAGACGTTTCACGTCACTTGAAAACTCTCCTTTTTGTCGCGTACAGGCCAACTCGAACCACACGTTCATCCTGATGCAACAAGTACATATTTATTTCTGGGGGGGGGAGAAAGGGACAGCATTTTAGCTGAACCCCGATTTTTATCCCCCTAGGTTGTTAGCCGTGGGAGTGAACACTTAGACGATAATGATGATGATGATGATGATGATGATGATGATGACGATGATAGTGAGGGATGAAAAGACGGTCCACACATGTAGACATATACAAATACACCCATGCCCTCATCTGACCGGCAAACTCTTCTTTATCGTAATAATAAGTTGAAAATTGTACAATTTCGGAAACGCTCGAACGTTTCTCAGAAACGGCTCTCAATTGTTTCTTTAAACTTTTGTACGGATCAACAACACCACTTTCATGTATATTTTTCATTTTTCAAAAATTATATAAATCTAATTTTTTGCTCCTTTGCATCGTTAATGTGTATACATTGCAGGCTTTCCACATACATTATTGAATTTGTGACCAGAAGTGTTTCAAATTATTTCTAATGTAGTATCTCTAAAACTGAAAATTAGATCATAATTGCGCATTCGTTCAGAAACGTTCAGACGATATTTTTTCAAAAACGGCTCCAAATTTGAATGGCCAATTTGAATGTAGGACAAAGTTGCTCTCTTCTGTAATATTCTTGAATTCAATTTTAATTATACTGATAGTGGAACTAAAAATTAAGAAAATGTGAAAAAATATAATTTAGACCCCAACAGATACAGCTGGGAAGAGAGGGAGACAAAACCCGAGAAGCTAGCTCAAACTTAAGAGGTTAGGGAACCAACAAGTATCAGAAAGTCTTTGCCATTCTGAAGCACCACTAATTTACATTGTCGAGGTTCAGAAGCAACAAGAAAAAATAACGACTTCATAAATTAATTATATGTATTTTGTATATCACGATAAAACTAGCTGAGAAGGACACCACATGAAGTTCACATAATACAGGCTGCCCTTATGTGGAGGAACATCTAAACTGGACTCCATTACGAGAAATTTGGTTTTGGATGTCCACTGTTATAGACGGAACCCCCAAATCACAGTACTGATTATTAATTTCTTTCGAGTAATATAAAAAAACCAATCTTCACAAATGAGAAGGCTAAGTAAAGAGAATTTCACCTCATAAATATTAACAATTTGTTTACAAAACGGATGAAAATCAGTAGGTGAAGATGCATATGAAACTTAACTGTCTTCTTTCTTTTTGTCATTGTTCAACCACGTGTAGAAAGCAGTGCACACTACGGCCGTAAAATGTGTCTTTCCTCGCGTTATGTCTCTATCGCTGCAATGTACAAAATTAAATTGTTTAGTTCTTCCTACTACATTTTCGGTGATTCTTTTTTCTTGATTCCCCGTAGCCCATTGTCAGAGAGGACAGAGGTCGCCCACTATGTACTACTTTATATGACGAACCGGGTTTCTACTTCCCGGAGTTACGCTACGAAGGGAACTAATCGTTTATTCTAACGACCAACAAAAAATGTATTTACTCATTACAGCCAATAGCATCACCTCACGAGCGAGGTATTCCCTACCATCTGCAAACCACAAAACATATATACATCTCTTATAAGCTGCAAGACATAGCGAATATTCTGAAGAAGAATTCGGTTATGCTGGTGAAGCTTTGTCACAGTATGCACCACAACTGTTTTTAATTTCTCTTTGCTTCCAAATGCTTTGAACATGATATTAATTCACTATTTTCCATTACTTTTGTGAAAACTCCTTTAGTGATAAAGGAAAAGTGATTACTATTGGCCTCCAGCAGCAAAATGGTGATGAACAAAACCACACACAACGGTTTCCGTAAAAGCTGCACGTACACTTCTCAAGAAGAACAAATAAAATAATGACGTATAACACTGTAATAAACTAAATATTTGAACAAAAATCCATCCCCTATACTGCAAAATCATAGTTAAACATAAACAAAGTTTCTTACATACAAAGAATATCAAAAGACCTGCTGTTCCATAATGGCACACATAAATAGCAAATATTTAATGGCGGGACCCCTCTTCCTTGGAGCCTTGCTTCTACTAGTTGTCAGCTGTATTGAAGCAGTGATGCACTGAATGTGGGAATTCAGTCGGTACGCGCACTACGAGAATGCGATAAAGAAGTTACGAATGCCTAATGACTTACCTTTTTGTAACACATCCTTTCGTGATGAGAAAAAATGATTTTTTTTCATCTGCGCCCTAAATTATGTGAAAATCAGATAGAATATTACAAACAAACTTGAATTACTACTCCCTATTTGCAGACCTGTTTAATCTAAAAGATATAGCGGGACAACTGGTAGTTTATAATTAAGCTTCGTTGATGTGGAACAATAAGGAAACAATTCACTGCTGCTCAACTCACTAGTTGCGTCACTAACATGGATTTTATTCTCACTTTCAATTTCATATGACATTTAAATTGCAAGCATTACACAACGAGTGTGAAAAACTAGATTAGACACAATTAAATTACGAGCAAAATAACGAGCTCACAACGAGATGAATTAATTATCCAACAAGAATTATACTGCAACGAAGAAAATTATTAATATTTACGTGCTAAAGAGGTTTTCTGATGTATATCTGTTTGTTAAACAGTGGTAGACAAAAAGTATCTCTACTCAAAATACAGAATTTTCCACAATTGTGAGAATTTAAGAATGCAAGGACCTCTGGCGCAATGGCAGGGGCTCGTAGTTCATCATATAATGCTACTGAGACTGAGATGAATAAATGCATTCCTGATTGAACTTTGCGATAAACAATTAATTACCATCTTAACGTACCTCTGGAATGTACAAACCTGATTCGTCATATCAAGTAGTTCATTTCACGTAGAGGGCGAGATGAGTTATGACTGGACTATCTTATATTTGGGTTTTGGGGTGTCAGAGGAACCGACTCATTGAAAATGCAGGAGGGAACAAACTATTTCATTTTGTACTGTGCTATGTGGGTTCCTACCATAACACTGGTACAACCATAATTTCGCTGCGCTGTCTTGCGCTGATTTCAGATATAATTCTTTTTTTTTCATCAAGTAAAGATTTTTTACGAAAGTAATCCCATTTTTTCTTTTAAAATTAATGTCATTAGAATATAAAAGGTCCACGTCATTATTCCAGAAGCCCTGACAATCTTCACATGAACAATTCTCGAAAATTCGGAATTTTTAGATAATGGAGTTGTTCTCATTTTGCCATTCAATATTATTCATTTTGTGTCTTACATCATTGTTCATGTGGGCTTGTAATTATTTTCATGGTTGATTATTTTCCTCACACTTTGCGTCGAATCTTCTTTTATATCGTCATTATAATTTTCGTTGTATTTGGAACTTATAAGGCGTATTAAATCATTCGTGAGTGATGTAAGTGTACCGATAACATTAAAGTGCTTTTTCAAAACATCAATAAGTCCGTCCGTCAGTTTGTCTCTCCTTAACTCCGTCGGTTCGTTTGTCCGTGAACAATACAAGCGCCTAAACCGTTCACACAATTTTCATCAAAAATTATATTACCCAGTCGATCTGGCTCTCCTCACAGACCTTTGGATTTGAAACCGATATTTTAAGTTTGGGGGATACTTTATACAAATCCCCAATATTATCACAATTTTCTTCAAAACCACTCTAAATTTGTTCAATATGTTTTGTTCGGATAGAGAGATTTTACGTTAACAATAATAGTCCAGTAATTATTACATTAAAATCTCTGAATTTTCGAAAATTCACTTCAATTCAATCATGCCTTATGGTGAGGCTCAGGCCATCACGTCTGCTCATCCACCTGACCTCACAAATTCCTCTAAGCTCCTCTCCCCTTTTAGCAGAGAAAGGAGATATCACATGGATGACGAAACTGGTGATTTTGAATTTTGTTCAGACACTTCAGGATCTTTTACATGGAGTAAATGTACAACAGGGGACAACCGGCTTTACTTCCCCTCCGAATGAAGGCGAACTATTTTTTCGACCTTAAAACCCCTCGGTTTGGATGCGGTTTGAACCCGCAAACTTGGGTACGCTAACCGTTGCATCACCGAAGCTGTGGAAATTGTAAAAGTTATAAAAAAAATTTCGATCCTCTTTGAAGAAAGAGAACTTTTTTAATGTAATCTGATCAAAAATAGATGTTTATGCGTTGTACTGATCTTTCGGCTTCAGAGTTCGACCTCGGCAGAAGCAGCTTTTGCCTGTCTTTACTGGCCTTGCCACGTGTGACCACGAGATTTTGTGGGAAATCTAAATAGAACAGTAGATTTCAGTCTTATATTGTAAATCCAATACTTATACTCTCTGGATAGTTCTATTGAGTGAAATTTTGCTATTAGGCGACATAAATAGATGGCAGAATAGTTTAAGTACTACGCCCTGTCCCATTCATTTCTTTATTCCCAGTTTGAGGCAACAAGAAGATGTTACATCACTGGATGAGCTGCTTCTATTGCATGCCACTAGGAAACCACTGTCGTCATCACGTGTCTCTCAACAACCAAGCACAGATAAGTTTGGTACAACCTATAATAAATTAAATTAATATTGTTTTCAAAACTATTCGCTCAATTTTTAGGAAATAGTGACAGATGGAATAGATGTAAAGAAAATATTCTCAAAAACGGCGCCAATTTTTTTTTCTCAAATAGAAATGAGTTTGCTTTATGATGTGCAATAAGTTCACTTTCCATTAAAAACTCGAAATTTCAAAAATTGAAAACGTTTAAATTCTTTACGAATTTCACCGGCAAAAGTTCCTCACGGTATTAACTGATGTCACTGCAGTGTCTCTGACCAGGAGGTCCTAGGGTTTCAGTCCCGAGGGCGCACGATTTTTCGACACTAGTTAGGTAGCTAGGTCGAATTCAGTGGAGAATTCTAGTAGCCAGCAGCTCTGGTCGGTAGTTTGCCGTGGTTTCTCCGGTGTACACCAGGCGAGTGCCGGAGCAGTAACCTAACAAACGGGACACGGATCGCGCGAACATTCATTCCTCTTTCTTGTACTTTCCTCATTTCTCACACTTACATTCGCTGCACTACCACAAGGGTCGGGAATCCGGTCGGGAGCTTAGATCTTATTCTAGCTGG
>BOPP01000059.1:3101387-3129865 GCA_017312745.1 Gryllus bimaculatus | reverse complement strand
GACCCCTCCGCCTCTGCCGCCGCCGCCGCGCCGCTGACACCTTACATCATAACCGGCGGTGTCAAAATAATCCCCTGTCCGCCCGCCCGCTGACCGGTCGCTCCTTCAGGAAAGTTGAAAAACCCTTCGGATGAAGGTTAAATGGACCCGAACGAGAACGAACCGTCTTTCCGTAAGCGAGGCAACCGTCTCCTTCCGTAAGATCCTCCACAAGATGAAACGTGAGACACTCGTCTCACACCTCTGATTTACTACGTGGATGAGTAACTTCTTCGTGATCTAATAATTTTATGACGCAATATTGTTAACCTACTTTCAGAGCTGGCTATGGGCACTCCTGATTTTTACTTTCTTCGTCCTCCGTTTTCGCAAACTATCTCAAAGCTGCAGGGAAATGTGCCAATTGTTTCACGGAAAAACGCGTTTTGTTTCCCCGCAGAATCCGAAAAACTACATTTTTCTTGCTTATCCATGTAGTTTATTACTTTTTCGATCACGTAGTAGAATTAGAATGCGCATTTTCAAGATGTATGTTGCCGAAAAAGTAGTTTTTCTCAGGTCTGACTGTCCGTCTCCTTCTCTGTACGTATGTTGACCGTGCACAATACCACTGCCTGAGTCGATCTCAGGACTTTCACCAAATATGGATATTCCTCAATCAATCAGCCTGATGTCACGGCCACTTGAATTTCAAATGGAGCGTTTAATTTCTGGAGATGTATTACTAAAGCCACTTGAACATTTTCGAAATTTTCTAAATAATGACTTCAAATTATTTCTTTAAATTGTTAGCTCGAATAGATCAAAGTACGCCGATAAAATGGCTCACGTCCAATGATGTCTGTAAGAGTTTATTTGTTTCGCGCTGATTTCAAATCTGCAATCGATATTTCCGCATTAGCTCCAGTTTTTTTTCTCTACAAGCCAATATATCTTTTGACATTTTTGGTATTTAGTAGATGTTAATGCTAATATGAAATATTTTTGTAAAAAAATTGTTATAATTACTTGAGTGTAGTACGTGTTAAAGGCAACTAATTTCCATCAATTAACATGAATAGAAAATCTAAAAAGGAACCAAATATATTTTGCTACATTTGTGGTATTAGGGTCCGTCCATAAATTATGTAACGCAAATTTGGAGAATTTTGACAGACTCATAACAGGTGCTTCACCCCCATAAATAATTACGAGAAACCAACTAATGTAAACCCCTGTAAATGCAAGTGAAAATAAATTATAGCACAGTGAAACAATTTGTATTCATCTTAGTTGTGTTGCATATTAAAATTAATGATAAAATAGAAATTATCTGACGATCCTGACTGCAACCAACAATACGATTGGGGCAAGTTGAGTGAATAGGCGAGAACATTTTTTATCACAAGCCGTGTACGCGCCGTCGTGGATCACGAATGAGCGACAGTCTACTGCACCATAGTAAACGGATTCTAGAATATACCACATATCACTTTTGAATATTTTCCTCGTGATCTTACAGATTTAATAAAAAAATCTTTGAAAAAATATTTCCTTTTGTTGCCACAATTTACATCTCATAATTTGAATTTATTTAGTTTTTAAAACATAATTATTAATTAATATTTTAATGCTATAGTACAATAATAAACTAGTGGTGCTAAAGAATGGCAGAGATTTACTCGTGTTAGTTTTCTATTTCATTTGGTCTGGGATAGATTCGGACTTGTCACGTACTCTCGCCAACTGTTACCCATCGCCCAATGTTTTTGTAAATGTTCTTAATTTTTCGGTTTCCTAATAATAGAACGAAAATATTGTTTTAAGTATAATAAAGAACAGTAACACCGCGTCCTAAATGACAATTTTATTTTAAACTTTTGCTTCCGTTTTTAAGAAAATGTCTTTTAACCACTACTGTAAATTCAGAATTTAAAGCTCTTTTTCACAGAAAATCTTTGTGTTTTCGAAAAATATCGTTATAAGTCATTTGAAATACTTTAACTTACAAATAATGCTTACAAATTGCTAGAAATGAGGTTATTAACGGCGTAAGAAATCTTTAAAAAAATATATTTGTATAATTTTTGAAAAATCAGAAAATACCCCCAAAAGTCATAAGTCATATTAAAGAGTGCAATTAGCAACTATCTGTTGGAAAAGTTGAAAGAAAAAAATTGGAGCCATTTTTGAGAAACTCTTGTTTATTTAATTTTTTGAAAGTTGCAAATATTGTACGCAATTTTGCGCGAAAACTACTAAAAGTTTAAAAAATGGTACATGATCTTAATGAAAGAACTAATTATGGACAACAAATTTTATATGAAGGAAACACCTCTATCTTCAATTTTGTAGTTGCAAGAAGAAGCGGAAAAAATTCCAACTCTTGCAATTTTCGAAATTTTAGAGTTTACCGTGGAAATTTGACCTATGGCACATTTATAAGTGTACTTTACTCTATTCTTACAAGAAATTTAAAGAAAAAATGGAACTGTTTTTGAGAAACTTTTTAAAGTGTCCTGGAGGCTTCATGTTAAGTATCCCCAAAATTTGAATGTTAAGAATCTCCTCGAGTTTCAAAAATGTTCTTCCCCAGATCGACCAGGGAATATCCTGTTTGAAAAAATCGTACGTATGGTTTAGGTGCTAGTGATGATCACAGACTGACGGACAGACGGACACAAACAAAGGTCAGCTACCACATTGGTGTCTCAACAACCTTTATACCCTCTACCTCTGAAATATAAAATTAATTCTCTCGACATTAATTACCTTGTAATTTCTTTTTGAAAAGAAACCTTTTTTCGGTACCAGGGGACCCTGAAACGCGATTTCCGTTGAAATCTCGAAACAGATATTCAGCAGCATTACATATCTTTGCCTATACTACATATATTACTCCGTATGTACGTATGTATACGGAAAAGTAAAAGAATTATTTCAACAAATGTTGAAAAATGTAAAAAAATAAATATGGGTGGGTCGAAACACTAAACTAATACCTCCTACCCCTATGTAACGCTGCCTTAAACCCTCTCCTCCCCTCTTTAGCGTTATGCAATTTATGGACGACCCCTAAAATGACGTTGCCAGGGCGGAGATCAAACATTACGAGCACAGCATTTGTGAAGGCCAGCTATTACGCTTATTTTGATATGAAATAGAGATCAGAACAAGACCTTTGCTCCACGGCTGTGGTGTCGGTTAAGTAGGCCTACACGATGTAACGAGGGAGGCGTAAAGGCGATTACTCTTTGGTATATCTATGGTGTGGAGGGAATGAAAGGATCATTTAACATATTGTTACTGTTGCATGATGAAATCACAAGGTAATTAGTGTTAAGAGACTTAATTTTATATTTCAGAGGTAGAGGGTTATTAAGGTTGTTGGGACATCAATGTGATGGCTGACTTTTGAGTCTGCAAAGAGAAAGATTTCTCAAAAAATGGCAGCAAATTTTTTCTTTAAATTTCTAATAAGAATAAAGGAAAATGAACTTTTGTAGCATAAGTCCTATTTTCATGGTTAACTCTAAATTTTTGGAAATTTCAAGTTTGAATTTTTTTCGGTTTCTTCCTACAACAACAAAATTAAAGATACATTTTTTTATTCAAATAAAATTTGTTGTCCGTAATTCATTAAGGTCATGTACACTTTTTTGAAAATTTTATTAGTTTTCGCACAATATTGCATGCAATTTGTGCAAATTTAAAAAATTACAAAAACAAGATGTACTCAAAACTGACTCCAAGTTTGTTGTTAAATCTTTAGAGAACCAATTCGGGAAGTCTGTACCATTCTGTAGCACCACTAGTTCTATATTAGGTAAGTAGTAAGTGATAATGTGAAAATTCAAAAAGACTTACACAAAATTGGATTTATGTTTTTTCTTTTTAATTGTTTGCTCGAAGAGAAGAACGTGCTCTTAATAATTTTCATAGTCCTATTTTTATTACAGCCCCTGCAATTTCAAAATTTGCAAACAAACTTACATAACAACTACTCATACTTTCGAAAAATTGAAAATTAAGGTCTGTCTTTTAATTATCAGATTTCATGAAGAAAAAAAACTCTATCCTCAATATTACAGATGTAGGAAGACATCCAAAAAATTGCACTCTAGCAATTTTCGAAAAGTCTAGGATTTCAACGAACTTGAGACCAGCATAATTTTCTTAACTCAATATGAGAACAAATATTAATCAAAACATTTGTTGCCATTGTTGAGAAAATTTTGAAAATGTGTTTGAGGCTGCATGCTAAGTACTCTCAAAAATCAAAATATCTATTTGAAACTCCCAAAGCGTTGAGTTAGTGCAGTTCGATCGGGGAATATCAGTTTAGAAGAAAATCGGCAAAATACTTTAGGCGCTGGTGTGGATCACAGACTGATAGACGATCAGATAGACGAAGAGACAGACAGAGGTTTTGCCGTAATTTACTACGTCTAGCAGCAGGATTTATTCCCGTTTTCGTTACCAGGGCCCAGCAATAAGTGTTCGAATGCCGAAAAATCGCCGTTTTCCGGCGCACGCTTACATAACTTTCTCTTCTTACGAAGTATCTTTGTAAGAACGAAAAAGTAAAATTAATTACCAATTGAAATGTACTTAAAAATAATATTGTAATAAATAATTTTATGGAAGCACTCTTCATTCTATTTTTCGAAATCATTCTAAAGGAGGACAGACAGGAATCACATCAATGTTAAAACATGTAAATTTGTGACCAATTTTTTTCAGAATGCAGTGAATGGTACCTCTATGTAAATGGATGATGAATAGGTCACTTAAACTCTGCCTAAGTTGTATAAGAGGTGATTATATATAATATATATATATATATATAATAATATATATATATATTATATAGCACATTTTCAAAGACTATTTCATACAAAATGCAAAAAAATCATAAGGCCTGGTTCTAGGCAGTGGCAATATGATTGTGATTTCATAAAAATTTTTATTGACACTGAATATCCCATGCACTTATCAATTATAGTTTCTGAGATAGTGGTTCAAGCAATGGAAATCATCTAACAAAATGATACAAAGGTTTCCAGGAATGTTATGAAATTCTTTTACTGTTCAGGGATCAAAAACAAGCATATACCATAATCAAGCAAAATAAATTAATATTACTACTTACAGAATTCTCTTCAACTGTTAGAGTTCATTCTACGTAACCTGTTTGTTTAACTATGACTTTCTCACGAATTAAGACTTCTGGACTTATCATTTTCTGGAAGCAAAAACGTGCCTTGCGATGTTATTTTCTTTGAATATGCATCTCGTTAAGATTATGTTCCGTCATTATAGTACATAAAAACGCCAATATTTAATACATAACCTACAGCACAGCACAAATGATAACAAATCACACTTCACTATTATGAACCTCTCAATTAGATAAACAAGGTTATTCACGACTCGTAAAAACGTGTGAGTTGAACGTTTAAAGCTTTATTTCAGGCGGAACGCGATGGAACGACATTCCGGTACCTCTAGGACGAAATAGGAAAAAAATCTGAGAAGAACCACTAAGCAACTTCGATTTTTAGTTTGACCAAGTCCGAATTTATTAACACAAATTACATATTTTTCCATTTAACTGTATTATATATACGATTGTAATAAAACTATTAGTAAAAACCGATTAAAAAATCCTTACAATTTTTATTTACTATTACTATATTCACTGAGAGCCAGTGTTACTACTGTCATTGTTGCTAAGTGTGATTTATAATTATTCAATTATATTATGAATTTATAACTATTTCTATTACATTAATAATGAATTTGGAGCGCGCTTCGGAGCCTAAATAAATCGAGCTCTCTGAGAAGTTGTAGTACATCTTGACAGAACAGAAGTATTACAGCCACACATATGTCATTAGAATATTAAACAAATATTTAATTCACATGTAATAGGAATATGACAAAAAATTTGACACAGAAATGATCAGTAAAGGTCTTAATATTTAATTATGTAAAATATACCACATTTATTTCAAAATTCGAGTATCTTTCTCTCTTTCTTTAGGGGGCTTTTTCCAGCTTCAGAAGTGGCTGAATTCAACTATCCGCGCCGGGTATCTACTATATCCCTCACGGGAACACATACTAACTTTGACACTAGACACTGACACTCTTGCCGGTTGCTCGGCGTATGGTCAGAAGACTCATAGGGCCATCCGCAACAACATACATACATGGAAATCAGGGGACAAACAACCATGCTCGGAGAGACTGGAACCCGCGACTGTTCCGACCCACGCGCCAAGTCGGCCCACGTTCCAGCCACCTCGGTTATCCATATTGGTCCTACGACGTATCTACGAGGGCGTCATTCAGTTATTCTTAAAACTTGCCGGATTGCTCGCATGGTAGTAAATATTTTAAGAAACGATTAGAATTGTGGTATGTCGAAAGCCCCTCAAACCTTGAGCTTTAGAGAGGAAAAACCCGAGAAAAAAGTATTAATAATAATAATAATAATAGTAATGATAATAATAATAGTAATGATAATAATAATAATAATAATAATAATAATAATAATAATAATAANNTAATAATAATAATGTTATGAAAATAAATATGAACATGAACATGAACATGAATAATAAATATCGCGGAACCCAAGTTAAACCCATTAAGACCAAAAACTGTGTTTAGAGATAAATCAAGCAGAAGTTTATTCTGTTAGATTGGTCAACACAATGTCTATTGCAAGATAGATAAAAATGGTGTTATTTTACACGTTAAAATGTAATATTGGTTTTGAGACAAAAAGGCCAGGCTAAAGATTTTCTGCACATTTTCATAGTGTTGTGACTTTGTTAAAAAACTAAATATACGATAATTGAAAAGATTTCAACTCCAGAATTCAGTAATTTCAGTAATCAAAAAATAGAAAAAAATTGACTAAACGGTGTAAACAACCGAAAGAGGAAAACAAATTCACTTACTTTATCTCGTAAACCGCCAATTAGCTTAGTCGTTTGTACCGGAATAAGTCTAAGACAGACTTTCTATACTGTTTGTTTTTATCTCGCCCCGTGACTCAGAAGCTTCTCTACAGAAGTCTACTACAATCACCAGCGTCTTTTCTACCTCATTCGCTTTGCGTTGCAAGGCCGCGAGATTATTAAGAGTATAAAGCAAGGCATTAATTTTTAGAGGAAATCCTTAATACATAACACGACGGGAGGAAAATCAAAAATACACGTACTTAACACTCACAATCATAAACAAACGGGGTCACTCGCGCTCCATTCGGTCAAGGTGCTCTGGCCGCCTAGTTGGCTTAGCCCTCCGAGTCCCAGTGGCCTCTCATCCACGAGATCAGATTGCCGTCGCGTGCCTATTACCATAAACAATATCGCTGTCTCGAACCTCTTATGAACATTCACGACCCGACCTCTCCGAATTGGTTCACAGTTTTACAACAGAATCTTAAAAAATTATTTTAAAAAAGAGGTGAAAACGTTAGTTTCGGACAGAAACGACAGAAGAAAAAAAACTGAGTTTCCCGTGGTACGTAATGTAGTGGAGAAGGCATTCAGGAAGTACACCAAAGAATTCTACCCATTTACTGATTAAATATGGTGATCAGTTTTGTACAAGCAGTGCATATTATGTCTCAGGCGTATTACGTCGGCTTTCGGGGTCGTCTCCGTTCAGGCAACTTCACCAGAACAGTGAGAGCGTAGGCTTCCGCGGTCGGAATCAGTATTTAATTGGCTGTCCGGGTTACACAGTGTCCAGGGCGTAATGCGCATTACGCCCTGAGGAAGGTCGCAGAATGGCGACCCAAACGTCGGCACAGTTGCCATGGACGCGGCGTCACCCGGACAGTCAAGTAAATACGAGCATTACGCCCTGAAGAAGGTCGCAGAATGGCGACCCAAACGTCGGCACCTTCGCCATGGACGCGGCGTCACCCGTACAGACAAGTAAATATTCACCAGAACAGCACCGCTCCAGCTGGGAAAAACTTCCGAGCTTCCGACTGGTCTCCCGACATGTGTGGAAGTGTAGTAAAAGTAAGTGGAAATGTGTAAGTGAAAAGGAAGGGATAAGGTTGAGAAAGAAAAGATCGTTCGCGCTCCGTGGCCCGTTTATTACGGCACGGCATTCGCCTTCTATTGGTCGTAGAAGCCTACCGATCACAGCAGGCGGTCGCTACAACTGTCCATACGGAGGCTGAATTCAGCCTAGAAATTTAAGTGTCTGAAATGTGCCACCGTCGGGAATCGAACCTTAGTCTGCGACGCTGCAGAGGTAGCGGTAATGCTTCAGTGTCTGGCTACCGAGAAGTCGCACGATAACGGGCTTACTCGAAAAACGCGATAACAACCCTTGAGGGGGCACTGAAGCAATACACTCCTCTACGATTCCTTTTGCAAATATTGCGAGTGAAAGTAAAGGAAAAAATAGTTTTTCCAGAATAGAACACTGCTGATAACAAACTTGCTAAAACTAACGCAATTTGAAGTATTCAAATCCTACAATAGATCTTGTCAATGTCATGACAGATTAATTCCGGGCGTGATTCCGGGAGCGTCAACCGCTAAGGTCATTAGTCACATAAGTGTAGTGCATGTTTTGCTCGGGAGATGGCGGAGTCTTCCCCCGCTGGATGACGAAATCCGGCGCCGATCTACCTTAGGCTAGCGGGGGTTTTCCCAACTAGGTATCTCCCACCATCGCCACAGCCGGGACAAGCTCTAACCTCCCGATCGGTCTCCCGGTAGGTGTGGTAGTGTAATATTTGTTAGTGTGTGTGTGGAGTACTAGTGAGGATAGAACAAGGAAGAAGGAAAGATCACGCGCGATCCGTGGCCCGTTTGTTAGGATACTGCTCCGGCACTAGCCTGGTGTAAACCGAAGAAACCACTGATATCGGCCGATCGAATTCTCCCCCGGCCAGCGACTAAATTCGACCTAGCTGACAAGCTATTGTCGAAAATCCTGCCGCCGTCGGGACGTGAACCTAGAAACTCCCGGTCAGAGGCACTGCAGTGACATTTGATTTCCTGAGAGCCACCTCTCTCGGTGTCGATAGCATCTCAGACGTAGCTAGAGCTTGTGCGCACGCGGTACTCTCCGAGGCTCCCCTCCCCCTCCCCCGAAAAAGAAAGGGGACATGGACCTGTTGACGGTTGCGCTAATCAAAAGTAGGCAGGTGTCTTAGGCCACCAGGAAAGAATGCGGGGGCCGTTGACCGTAGAAGGGACTGGCGGTGTTTTCCGTTTTGCCACAATTTCAAACAGCTCGTGATAATGATCGAGAAACGAGTGTAGTAGGTCCATCTCAGTATCAATCGACAATAATTCTTCGTGTACTATTATATTTAAAGCAAAAATGTAACTTTTTACAAAATTTCTCTAAATATATTTTAAGGGCGAGTTTTGCTCAAAGTCAACCTTGTCGCTAACTCTGTAAAGACTGTAACCAAAACGTTCTAGGGTTCGAAACACTACGGTAGCATGTTTTCGATGTTGCACATGTATGCTACATGCTGTAATGCTCGATGCTGACAAATGCAAAGCTATGCAGAATTCAGCCGCTGTTTGGAGGAAAATTCCAGCGGCCGGTTGCTCTGATCGGCAGTTTTTCGTGGTTTCTTCGCTCAATACCAGGCGAATGCCGGAGGAATATTTAAACAGATAGGCCAGGGAACACGCGCAATCTTTCTTCCTCCTTCTTGTTCTACGAGTATTCTCTCCCCTTGCGCACACACATTCTTGCACGACATTACCACATATGTCGGGAGACCAGTCGGGAGATTAGAGTTTGTACCTGTTGGGACGGCGTCTCGCTGAAGGAAGATACCAGGGTGAAGAAAACCTCGCTAGTGGACTTGTAGGTTGACGCCTACCTTGTTCTGTCCTGTCCTATGGCCCGACAGCCCGCTACGGGCCTTGGCCGACCAACGGAAACCCAGCCTCTCGGACATGGGATAAGGAGTTCGTGTGGTTAGCACGGAGACATCCCTTCAGCGTATATTCTTCATAACCTAAAGGAGGGGGCATTCTCATCATCACACAGCAATACATATGGGGACATTTGTAAGGAAAGCGCACAGTTATTTTGCCGCGGCCGGGAATCGAACAGGCGATTGCGCCATAATACGCGAGCGCGCTAACCAACGAGCCACCGAGTGCTTTTAGGTTGATGCCAGATCTCAAAATCCAGAGGGGAAGGAACACTACCACCCGAAATAAAACATTCGCCAAACAAAATAAACACTAACGAGACAATAGACGGCAATCAATCAATGACGTGCCCGGAATCAATCAATCAATGAAATCAGTCAATGAAATCAATCAATCAATGAAATCAATCAAGCAATGAAATAAATCAATGAAATCGATCAATCAATGTAAATAAATTTACAACGATAAAAGAAACGCACACATCGACAAAGACAACTATATTAATAAGTTCGTTTCTTGCAACCGTTCATAGCGGAATTAGATGCAATTTGCGTTAACAATGAAGAACTAGTGGTGCTAAAACAGCACTTAGTGTTTCTTTCAAAAATTCAACATGAACCTATTTTGAAATCTATATTAATTAAACAGATTTCATTAGGGGGAAATATCTTTATCTTTAAATGATAGTTGTACGAAAACGCCGAAAAAATTTTGAAATTTTCCAATTTTCAAAAAATGAGAGCTTTCAACGAAAATGAGACCTGCTCCATTCTTTTAAACGTACTCCACACTATCTAACAAAAAAAATCAAAAACAATGAAAACATTTTTCACAGACGGACGGATAGACAGTCGTTTGTTCGTTTTTTTTGCGCAGTATTACTTAACTCTCTCCTCCGTAGCGAGATAGCTCACAGCTATTAGCGTGCAAATAGAATAAGCCACGCAAGTCATAAATATCCACAACATCTTTGAAAGGGGACCCCTAATCTTAAGTAATGCATTTCATTTACATACTATGTACAATCCTTTATTTCGTCGTTTCTTTTTACCTGACAATTTGGGAAAATGCTAAGGGGAACGTTCTCTCTAAGCCATCTGAAAACAGTGTAAATGATTCAACATAAAGTCAATTGTATTTATTACTTATATAATTAACCTTAAAAATTATTTTATTATCCATGTAGAATGTTTTATTCATTTTCTAGTAAAATATATCACGTAAATGGCGTTCATTGGGAAAAGGGAATAGAAATGTGTTTCCCTTCTTGTTTAACGCAACGCTCGTCTAAGCTAACAACGGATCTCATTAGGCTGTCCACAGCATTTCACATTTTTTTCATGATTAGCATTGAGATGCTTTGAAATACTGAATACATTGTACATCAGCATCTACTCTTCGCGCTTTTTCCTCCCGGAAGGCTGAGCGATGTTCTCGAGTTCACAGTGAGGCTATCCAAGGTCGGTCGATATCGCTTCTGGTCGATCAACAAAGGTTGCGAACTATTTCTCGGGCGGAAGGGAATGATATGAAAGAAGATACAACGATGTCGAGCTTCGAGCTAATCAGAAATCAAGGTCGTTTATTGTTATAAAATTGAGAGTACGTGAAGAAGAGAAACGGCCCACTAGGGGTTTAAATCTCCCAGTATCGTATTTTGTTTAAAAGAAAACTTAAAACAAAATGGTAAAAAAATGGTTGAAAAGGTGAGCCAATGATACCACTTGTGTGCGAATATGCGATTCTTGTAAAGAAAGAGTTTGGATTGATTAAGTATTTTGTGTTTCCGAGCGCATATGCTGCTATGGTCATTACTCCCGTAAATGTAGCTCATGTTTGTATCGCGGAAAGTGGAGGTGATATCTCTCCGCTGGATGGTATGCTAAGGCGCCAACCTACAAGTCAGCTAGCGGAGTGTTCCCGAACCAGGTCAGCACCCCAGCTAGAACAAGCTCTAAGCTCCACACTGATCTCCACACATGTGTGGAAGTTGATTGTAAGCGTTAAGCGTGTGTAAGAGGTGATGATAAGCCAAGAAAGAAGAAGGAAAGATCTCGCGCGGTCCGAGACCCGTTTGTTAGGGTATTACTCCGGCATTCGCCTGGTATTGATTGGGGGAACCACGGAAAACTACCGATCAGAGCAGCTGGCCGCTAGAATTCATCTCCAGAGGGCAGCTGAATTCATCCTATTTAGCTCGTGTCGAAATCATGCCACCGTCTGTACTCGAACCCTGAGCCCTGATGCCCTGAGCCACCTAAGCCGGTAAGAGGTTGGAAATAGCATTTAAATTCTCATCCCTTCACCACATCGCCACAGCACAGTATCGGAGCAAACTTTTGAAATGAAAACTTTAAAATAATGCCATTTCACAATCATGTAACAGAACCATCGGCTTAAGTCAATACCAAACTAGTGGAAAGCAACACTAAGAAAGAAATATTACAAATAATTAATTTCCAAAAAAGTTACCAGATGTTTAGATTTTGAATATAATAAATTTAACAATTAAATAACACAAAAACACATTATTAAACATTTAAAACACAATACAACTGCACAATACACACAACTGAAGAGCTACATCACACTGAAACGCTCCCAGACGAGAAAACTTGTCTCTTATAGCAATGAAGTAATGTACTTTACACCCGTGACAGGGCGAATCGAAGGGGGGCAATGCCCCCAAAGCCAACAGTTAGTAATTTTCCTTATTAATTACCATATTTAGCGTTCAACCATAATTACCACATATCCCACAAACTATGGATCACCCTCATAAATTTGAAACGGTTCACAATAGCGAAATTAAGTTTTCGCCCGACAATACTGAATTAAGGGGTAACTAATGTCGTAGAATTTTCATATTTTTAGCTTCCGATAAATTCAATCACCTCAGACTTTTTAAGTGGAAATGCGTAGTCTTATCTCTGCAATGGATAGGTAAGAAAAGAAGAATTCAATGATGTGTAATTTGTCAAATTTAGAAGAAATATTCATTTATAAAATAGTGATTCGGACAATGCTATTTCCTTCTCGCAGCCCTCGCAGCGATTGAACTCGGGGCAGATTATCTCGCAAACTGTATTTCGATATTGTGGATCGTGTAGAATTTACTGATTTATTACTAGTGAACATGGGCGTGTCAAGGGCTTAAGTCATTCGTCCCGTATGTGTAGTGCGTCTTTTTTTCTCGTGAGGTAGCTGTGATTTTCCCCCTTTGGATAGTGAGACCGTTGCCGACCAACCGTCGCCTAGCGGGTTTTCCGAACAAGGTATCTCCCACCAGCCGGGGCAGCACCACAGCCGGAAGAAGCTCTAAGCTCCCGGTCTCCCGGCATGTGTGGTAGCGTTGTAAGTGTAAATGTAAGACAGAACAAGGAATGGGAAGGAAAGATCGCGCATGGTCCGTGACCCGTTAGGGTACTGCTCCGGCATTCGCCTAGTATTGATCGGAGAACCGACGGAAAACTCCCGATCAGAGCAGGTGGCTGGTAGAATTCTCCTACAGACAGCGACAGAGCTCGACTAAGCTATCTGGCTTGTGTCGAAAGTTCTGGCACCGTGGGGACTCGAATCCCAAGATCTCCCGGTCAGAGGAACTGTGATGACATCAGTTGATGCCCTGAACCACCTCTCCTGCAATCGTGTAGAAATTATGGGGTGCTAAACTTACGGTGTAGATCTCCAAATCAGTATTCTTGTTACAAAAATACTTGTACATTTTTTTTAATTTTACGCTGACAATATATTATTTCAAGGATATTTTCCTGAGGTCTGAACTGAAAGTGGGTCTCTCTGGGCCATTTTCTCCATCTGCCCCTGCTCCACGAGGAGGGTCCTCATTAACGCTTCTTGAGCGAAGCTCGCCCGGGATTGCCTTATAGAAAATTAAGCTTGGAAGACAGATCGGGTTCTGAGACTCTCGCATGAGTTTCTCATGTCCTTGATGGCATGGCAGTGTCTCAATGTGACTTCTTCTACCTTCCCGTATGACCGTACATGGTATCAAGCACTATTACAAACTTATTCAAATAGGTACACCCCATCACTTTCACAGAGTCATCTACAACTTCTTAAACAATAGAAACTTCTCTGTCAAATGTTAATAGTCGCCTCTCTAAACCCCGTGTGTATCAATTCAGAATACTCTCAAAGATCACCAACGGAATTTAGTCTTTATGTGGCTGACATGCCAACATGGAATATTATAGGAATCGCAAAATTTGCGTTCGTTACTGAATTGTACACCTCCAGGAACTACCTCAAATTGAATAATCGTTAATTTTAAGAAAGTCACAAGCCTGAAAACACTACTTTTTGGGAAATGAAAAAACTACTCTTGCAGAGTATTTGAAGAAAAGAGCAATTATTTAATCTTATTTGGAAGAAGAAATATTACGTAGAATAAGTCGAATTAAATTTACATTTGTTTATTCAAGGAACCTTCGATTAATCATTTATCCAATTAATAAATATAAGTTTATATTATTACAATATAATGTTTTTAATAATATTTATATTACAATATATTATCCTTTTTATAATGAAGCTTACCAAAGAATATACTTAAAGGATCTCTCTCATTGAGGCAAAAAATTTCCATTGTGTTTAATGATGTACCTAGTATATCCAGATGCCTTTTTAAACTATTGTCTTTCATTAATAAATATACAACAATGTTTTCAGTTCTTATTACCATCTTGGGCCGGAAGCTGTAAAATTCTCTCATCAAACTCACTATATTCTGGAGCAAAGGAACGCAGTAATCGAGTGATGTACATTTTGCTTAAATTCACTGATAACAGTCATTCATAAGCATTTTGCAAAGGCAAATTAACACTTCCTCCCGCTATTCGAAGGTCAAATGTGGGCTCATTTACACCTCCAATGTAATCACGTGCCGCACTCCTCTGTTGTTACGACACTTCAAGCACATAAAGGTTGTGTGGGTTGCAATATGTGTGTGGCATATGTCTCCTTTGACTTTTTAAAGATAATCTCTTTAGTAATACTTCATCTACCATTTTCAAAACTTAAGAATACTCGTATCTTCTGTAGATTCAAGTGTTACAGGACATTTTCTGTTAGCCGCAATCACTATCTAAGCATACTATCAACTGTATATATGCAGTCATTTCTTCGAACCACTCGTTGGATAAGCCAAAAATTCCTTCTCAAACATTATGAGTAGGGATGGATTTTGATGACCTAAAGCATTGACAAAAATGATCAATAAAATGCTCTTAAAATGCTTTAAAATTTCCCTAAAAACAAAGAAAAATTACATAAGCAAATTGATCAAAACCACTTCAGACGAACAACTCAAGCTGTTGGATATGATACTGATGTAATCGAGGCTTCTTCCTTTTGTTCAAACGAACTCAGCTTGCAAACTTTTGGTTTGGACTGTTCTTTAAAAGAAAATCTCTGCACTTAGGTGAAATAGGCAGAACTGACAATGGCGGTGATAGGCGTCACAGGAACCTTAGATTACATACCAATCAAAATGGCTGACATTACATATATGAGCGAAAAAATCAAATAGGCTACTTAGGAATTCTGAGGTGAATATTTGTTCAACCTAGTAAATACTGTTTGAAGCAAGTACCATTAAAATTATATTAAAATCGATAAAATAGAAAAAAATAATTTGCATTAAATATGATGAAAAGGGTAAAAATGTCTTATTAATCTAAAACGACGAAAAATGCAAAAAAAATAAAAAAGAAAGGACTTTCATAAACATCCCCTTATTAAAAATTACTCTCTGATCAGGAAACAGCTCGTCACTTTCTCAAATATTCCACTGTCCGATAGGGCTACGCAGACGCGAATCATTATAATTAAGATTCTTGTTTTATCCATAAAATCATGTGGGCATGCAGAGATGCGACATCACCAATAAACCATCGATGTTTTGATACATCAATGTTTCGATATATTGATGTTCAAAATTAAAACACTGATGTTAATAATACACCGTCAAAAACCATTGATGTTATTTAAATGCACACGGCAATTTAAATGCGAAAAAAGTAAAAAAAATAATTTACAAAACTTTTTCCTATTGAATATTGCAAATATAAAAGACAATAATTGTCGACCCAAGATCTCGAAATTCTATGCAGAGACTAAAACATTTTTAATATTTAAAGACTTATTGTTCAGTTGTAATACTATAAGTCACATAAATCATCAAATTCAGATTATTTCAGGCAAGGGTGTACTCATGTACCCATTTCACCCTCCCTAATTATATTCTTGCAGGATTACTAACGACCTAGACCAAAACCACCGCCCCTTTCTTTCAAAAAGAAAAAATAGAGGAACAGACTCCTTTTACTCGACTACTCTCAAGCGCTATGATTGGTTGCTATTTGTCTGGTGGGTCAACGTTCCCCCTTTATCCGAGAGTCATGGAAACATTCGATACACCACAGTCTGGGATGGGTGGTCGTCTGGGAACCCCGAGGATCTAACGACACCGAGCCGGTGTCCGACGGTATAAAAGTTAATGTCTGACTACGACTGAAGATAACTGCTCGGTTAAAACAGGAATACTCCACAGATCCGTTCTGCAGAATTTCCTCCGCTTTTTCAGATCTTTTTACTCTAGGACTCTTTGAGATTAAATAATGTACAATTAAGAGAGATGTAAAAGCTAAGGCTTATTTAATTATCGTATTTTCTAATTCAAAAAATTAAACACAGATAACAGAAATATACTATAGCACAAAATATACCTGCTAAGAAAAATCGGCCCACCCCTTTTGCTATACTGCACAATTAAAAGCTGATTCCTCTTCTCGCCGCAGAGCGTTCAGTTTTGAGCGATAAACACACGAGAACACTGGCTGAGAGTTCCTCCTCAGGGCGACTTCGATTGGTTGTGATCGTTTTCATGCAGCTTAAAAACGCGCGTGGGTTAAAAACCCTATTGAAATAAATTTCTTCATAGTTATCAACTCATAAATTATACTTTTCCCTCAAACTCAAAATTTTCCCCCCCAAACATCAATAGTATTTGCTAATTACATCCAGACGAAAAAAAAGTAAGGAGGACGATCCTCCCTTGCCTCCTTGAGAATTCGCCTGACTCTCAGTTTCACTGATAACGGGGTATGGTAGAAAGAAATTGTGAGCTAGTCCGGCGCACCGATTTTTGATCGCTCTGCGCAGCACCAGCACGTGTTACGTCAGAGTGGGTAATTGACCTGGGTAGAGGTCCCCCTCCTCCTCCATCCCCTACCGAAGATGTACATGACGGAAAAATACAAAACAGATTTTTTTCAAGTTGTTCTTGTTACTAGATTGTCATCACATTTATTTATCTTCACGCTTATGTTATGTATTGTAACTTCAGAGTTCAATTTGGCAACGAAAAACAGAGCTGCGCTTTATTTATTTTTATACAAACTCATTAACAATTTTTGCGAATCGGATTTGTCTGTCATATTGCTGTAAGCTTGTAAAATTGAAATACTGATCTTGCAACATAGTTGATAGCATATACATTTTGAGTCGACGCAATAGCGAGAAACTTCTTTCATTTCTGAAATTTGACGATTATGAAATATTTTTCTCAGTCCAAATTCCTACGGGGCATTCAACCACTCAGAATTTTTGTGTGGGTATAGCTAGGTATAATGTGGGTAACACCCGTGCGTGTAATGTGGGTAACACACAAGCGTCATGACCACAATACGGGCACTTCGTATGAAAAGCCAGACTAGACGCTCGCCGCCATGTTGTGTGGAGAGCGAGAAGTGTTGAGAAACATTTTGAAAGTGGTATGAAGAGACAATTTCAACAGTGACCAACCAAAAAGAACATGATGGTGTAATTTGAATAAAAGATGCGATATTTTTTATTTCAATGACTTATAACATTGTGATACTTTTGGTATCTGGCTGCATTTCAAATTCCCACTAATATAACGATGCAAACTGGTACCAGAAATTACTTGGCTGAAGTCAGATACGACGCGCAATAGCTCACCTATTTCCGCCATGAAACGAGGCAATGCCTAGCGCCCTTGCAGACTTCGCAAAGCCTGTGGTGGCACCTGGTAAGAATAGCGCACGTGTTGAAGTGCATTTTACACACAATTTTTTCGTTTTCTTTCTTAAAAAAAAAGTTTAAAAACCGCATCGTCCATTCTTCATAATATACAAAATAGAATCGAAGTACTTTTTGTCGCGATAGATTCTCGACATTCTGTATATCATTCTAATTTACTTAATTGATCATCAAATATCCACTGTTTACTTTTTTCCATTTACTATGATTGGGGAGGGGATAAGTAATTTTAATAATTTTTGAAGTATTTTTGAAATTTTTGTGACTTAGTGCTAGTTGAATTTTATTTCTTATTGTGGTTTCATATAACACTGCGTGGAATATATTATATGAATCCATGGGGCGTCAACCAGCAATCTTTTTAGGAAAAGCTCCCAGGTTTTTTTTTTTTTATTAAAAGTTTCACGATTTCTGGGTTTGAATTGGCGGCGGACTCCTGTTTGTGTTCCGTATACCCGGATGTGTAATAATACTTTTTAAATCAATAATTTATTAGAACGCATATTAATTGTTTATTTTGGGATATTTCTGAACCAAAAAAACATTTAAAATGTTAAAGGTCGTTTGTTTTAACGTAAAAAACATAATTGCTCGTAAAATCTTTCTTTGAATACTTTCAATGGTTTACCAACATCGTAAGTTAATCAATAAATACTTAATTAAACCACATTAAAATATAAAATGCTGTAAAATAAAAGGCAAGATTATTATTTTCTCTCTTCCATCACTTATAAGTTTTCTTTGAAAATGAAAGTTTCATTTAGCACACGAAAGTGAAGAGCAACTTCAAAGATTGCTTTAGTTAGAACCTAATGATATTTGTTCAAGTGACATTTAAATATTGATAGAAATGTATAAATAACCCCAATCTGCAACTATATGTACTTCAAAAATAGCTCGCCCAGCGTGGGGCTCGAACCCACGACCCTGAGATTAAGAGTCTCATGCTCTACCGACTGAGCTAGCCGGGCAACGCGCCAAAGCCGGCTAAGTAAATGCTAATTATACAAAATCATAAATAAAATACTCAAAACAAAATTTTCACTTTCTTTCTTTGGCTTTAAGGGCCATATTTTTATCTGCTTCTGTGCATTATCTGCAGAGAATGTGTACAGAAACATACTTTGGAAACAAGTTCTTTTCCATGCTGTTAAATATAGTCGGAAATATATTTGGAAACTTCGATGGGGAAAAGATTAAATTGGTACACGTTTTTTAAGTTCCCAAGCCGCTATGTACAGGCCTATAATAGACCTTTACAATCCAATTATTTTCTATGTGGTAAATCACGAATTCCTGGCGTAGTAAGAATCGCAAATCCATGAATGACACCTACATTAAAAATGTGATAATAGTAAAACAGATAATTTGCTACTATTGAGTGTACTTGATAACACGGCATAATGAAAAATATTTCCATACATTGTAAAAATTTGTAAAATGGCGCAGACATTTTATTCATTTTAATGATAATCCCCAAAATATTTTTGCTTTGAAGTTGCATGACAGGTGAAAATTAATAATTACTGAAGAAAATTAGGGGCGAGAGGATTTCTCTTATTTCCCGCCCCATAGATCTACGCCTGTCTTTTATGTATGTATACCAAGCTAAGGAAAGATAACATGTTTGTTCAATTTATAAAATAACACCGCTATATACACCACTGTTGTATCCCCTACACTTTGTCATTCAAATTTCAGATGCAAAGGGTAGAATTTTGTAAATTATACTGAAACTAGTGATGCTTGGACAGTGCAAACTTTCTCAAATTAGTTCCATTTGCTATTTCCAAAAATTGAAAACTCAAAAGTCCCTTGTTTTAAGCATGGGAAAATAATTGAAGCAATTTTTGAAAAAAAAATTATTGAATAAACTTCGATTTTGCATCAACCTTTCTTAATTTTTTTTTTAAGGAAAATGTACATGACCTGTGCAAAAGATCAAATTTTTTATTACAGATTTTATTTAAGACAAGATATCTATCTTCAAATTTGAGGTTTTGCAATTTTAACTTTTCGCAAATTTTGTAATATTGTAAATTTTCGCAATTTCAGAGTTCGCCAGAAATATGTGATGTCATTTCATACCCTTCTCATATACACTTCATGAGTACATTTAAAGAATAAATTTTGACCAGTTTTTGAGAAAATAATTATTTCAGAAATACTTAAATTTCACGCAAAATTACGTGAAAACCTCATATTTTTGAAAAAATTTCAAGTAATTATTTTAAGACATGTTTGAAAAATAGATTTAATTAATAGGAGAAAATCTATATCTATTTTTGTTTATCTATTGAAAATCTCTATCATTTGGAAATAAAATATTTTTATCATCTTTTTCTGTGGTTGGATGAAGAATATGTACTTCTGGCAATGTTCTATTTTTCATTTTCAACTCTTGCAAAATGCAGATTCTCATCACTGGACATTGAAGTCACACAGCCTCATCGTGTAATAAAATCTCAGTAACTACTTTTATTTACATTCCCCTTGCATTTCACTAGAAACAATGCCTCGTCAATTCAAAAATATCGGTCTCAATCTTCCAGCAAAAATCCGATGAATTCCAAGTATATGTCTGTGAATAACTAGGCATTATAAATCAGCGTAACATTTATATCGCCTCTTAAAGCCGATCATTACGTAAACAATATGAAATAACAAGGAAAAGAAACATAAAAACATTTATCCTCACTGACTAACTCAATCTGGGAATATAAGATAACCCCGTATTTTTTACGCGAAATATTTAGGAAAATACCTCATCTAATATTTTAGTAAATATGGTAATCAGTAAATGAAAATCTCAAACACACTGTGAGAAAACACTTATTTGACTTATTTTGCAAATTACTTGAGGCACAAACTCTGCATTTGAAAATAGTGTTCTATTGAATTTCCAGAAAGTGCATAAGATATTTTAAACAGAAAATATTTTCAGATTTATTAAACATGAAAAATATTTTTCAAAGAATTTGTAAGTGCAGTTAAGATAATGAATAACAGCAAAGTGATTCAAATAAATAAAATTATATCTTAAACACAGTTGGCTAATAGCACACCTATGGCAATAGCACACAATGGCAGGCAAGGGTACTAATTGTCAGAGAACAATATATTTATTTTTGATTTCTGTAGTCAGAAAAAGGACATAAATATGAAAGGACATATGTGTAAAAAAGGAGAAGGATCATAGTTTACATCAAGATATTGGATAAAAATATAATTGATTGCACGTAAAATAAAAACAACAAAAATTACAATTTGAGTTGCTCTCAAAAAATTAATATTGGAAGCAAGTCAATTTGAATTTCATTATTTAGAATTTTCAATATAAAATATCTACATAAAATAAAATGAGTTCTGGCATACTTATATTATATACAAATATTTACATGTAATGTAACTGCAAAATGAAATTTCCAAACATAGAACAGGATTCTTCTCACAACACTTACTCGTCATTCAAAGCTATATAAACATTGAAAATAATAAAATAAATTTTCTTCAATTTTGCCAGAACCTGAGGCAACTGAAACACACTCAAAACATTAATATTTTTGTTTCTTCCATGAGTTGTATTTACACACACATTACAAGAACTCCTCAATATGATCTGGTATCTGTATCTAATTTCATGGAGGATATATCCAGAGCAATATTTAAGGAATAAAGATGCTTCTTTTAGTCATCTTTGGTGAAAGCTATTATTACATTAAACTTATGTAACTTATCTTTCATAAGACGCCCATAAAACATTGGAAATTTAACAATATTCTATGGAGCAAGATAAAACCCCAACAAAAACCAATGTCCTTTCACTTTGGCCTTTTTCTGTCATCAATTCGAGGTCTCCCTCCACCTTTTTTGCCACCTGATTGTTGTTTATCTTTTGCACGATTGCTTAACAAAGGATGAACTTCTAGAATAAAAAATATACACTGTTAATACATCATTAAACATACATATGATGAACATTGAAATACTTAAAATATAATTGTTCAATTTTTATAATGATTGTACCTTCAGATGGAGCACCTTCTAATTCAATATCGAATGCACGGTATTTTCGACGTTTTGGAGCAGGGGATGTATTTTCTTTACTGTTATTCCTCTGTTTTTCTTCTTCATTCTGTTGTGCATTTCCCTGTCCTGTTGGCCATCCTTCCTCAGGTTCCTCAACTTCAGGTGCAATAGGTAAAAACTGCAAAGCATCCATATCCTCTCCTTCTTCGTCAGAACTACAAAATGCTGCCACTGGCTCAATTGTAGAGACATCAACCTATTTTTTTAAAAATACAGTAAAAAACTGTAAATAAAATTTAGTTCCACTCACATACAATTAATAGACGTAATATTAAAAGTTAAAATGATCACAATAGTAGAATTTAACAGAGATAAGGCATTCACAATAATCCTAGTTTACACGTTATTTGTAACTAAAACTAGTACATTAAAATATGTCTAAGTAGGGACTAAAAACTACTCCAATTTAGAGAGTTTCCCATTTTATTTAGTGTGATTGTTTTTGACACTTAGATGAAATTATTACTATTTCTTCACCAAATCATAGAAATTACATAATACCACTATAATACATCACCTTATGAAATATTCTTTGTTCCTGAATATCAAATGAACAAACATAAATTCTACTACAATTTTACTATTCCCAACATTAATCCAAAGTTTTCTGCTTTTCAATTTTTTCACTTACACATTTTCAATTATGTTCATTAATGTTGAAATACACTATAGTTCATAATTATTAACAGTGAGTACAAACTTTTGCATTTGTAGTATAAATTGCAGGGCTTCAGAATATGTATGCCCATAGGAAACTGTTTACCACGGTAATGACATTAAGTAAGGCGCCGATGGTTACATTTCTCAAGATGGAGCAGAGAGGTGAACAAAAAGATACCAGAGACCTTCCCAAGCTCAGCAAGTCTGAAAAGTGACAATATTCCTATTCTGTGCCCCAGAGCACAGACATAAGTCAGGAGTAACACAGGGTTATCTTTGCTTGCCGGCCTCTTCAGTTGTTGTCAGGGTCAGTGAGAACACTTAGTGGCTTGTCAAGTTGAATGCATAAATTGAGTTTTACATCTCATGTCAATCTTCACATTAAATCAAATGTACTGCATTACAGCCACACCCTTACTCCTCAGCAGTGGTGTTAATGAAGAGGAATAAAATGTCACAGGATCAAAACTTAAAACAGATTGGCAGACACATTCCATTAAGAGGATGTCACAGTGCAGCCACTGGGCCAAGAATATTACATTCATAGGAATTCCATTTTTTAAAAGGATTTTTCTTTTTCACCACATGTAAAATTGTTGTTACTGCATGGAGTTATGCTCAACAAAAGTCCATTTTCAATCAAGGCATTTTCCCCACTTGTTCAGAGGTCTAACTTGGAGACATTTTACTGTGCTATTTCTAGCATTTTTCTATGTTTCCACAAGGACCACTTTTACACCCACAAAAGTTACCACCCTCTTTCTCGCAATTACATTTACATTAAACATTTTCTTAGACCCTTGAAAAGTGGAAAAGAGAGGTTTTTATGTATATTACATTTGAAATGTGTCAGTTTCTGTCACATTTCATTCAGCCACACTTCAGTCATTAATTCAGATTTTTTTATTTTCATATGCTAATCAATTTTTAACTTGTTCCTAACACATTGTGCATTGAATGGAACTGTTTTCAATTCACTGTTGATTATTCTGCAAATTATTTCACCTACCTCCAAATCATCTTCCTGTTTCTCAGGACCCATTTCAACAGATTTGTCTTCATCACTCAAGTCGAATTCTGATTCACGTTCTTCATATTCAACATTTTCATCCAATTCTTTGAAATCAGGGGCAAATGCAGACCAATTTTCTACTTGATTCTGGGCCCATACTGACACAACTCCACTTGATATAGAAGCAATAATTGGTCGAACAGGATGCCACTGTGAACACAAACATTATTGCATTTACATACATTACACCAGTAACTCTTAACATTCACAAGGTAGGGAGTTATTTTTTCCAAAATTTTCTGCTATTGAATAACATATTGTTTAAAGTTTTGTGTTTTGTGAGTTGTTTTCATTTGTTGGCTTGTTTGTCCTTCTGAATCCACCATGCATTAAAACTCTTATATTTAACTTCAAAACTCAATTCATAAAAATTAATATGATATATTTTCTAGCAAATGAAATGTGTTTCACAAGTTTTGTTTAATTAGCACTTAATAGATATAGTAGTTATTTCCATCCAAGATAATTCCAGTTATTTTACAATAACACAAAAGTAATTCTAATGACTGGAATCTATTATACATGTGGGTGAGGCATATCTGTGTGTCTGTGTGTGTGTAGGGCAGAGGGGAGAGTGCAGGCATTTATAATAATGATGATGACAAAATTATGTTAAAATATTTTACTTCAGAACTAACAAGTGTTTTGACCTACGTTAGAGCATTTATTTTTGGTGTGTAGTTAAAAAAAAAGCAAGAAACTTACAAAATAGAATTGCACTGGTAAATTAATTTATAAAAGACAGCATAAGCTTCCACAGTCAAAAGTCAACAGACACAGATTCTTGGCTGTCAGGGGCAGCATGACTGGCACAGCTGCCAAATGCATTTCGCTAAGAGAAAGGTTGCAGTATTATAGCTAAATGTTGGCAGCTGTGCCAGGGTCATGCTGCCCCTCAGACAGCCAAGAATCTATTGTATTTACACACAATTTCTGCTTCCACAGTTCTTGTAATGCTTGCTTTGGGTACAGTGGTTCTGAAAGTTTACTGTTGTTGAGTTCGACAAGTTGCAGGTATTACTTGCGCAACTTTTCATGAATGATGACCTTTCTTCCCCCTCTCTGACACAATACACAGTTGAAGACAAAAGCTTGCAGGGTGCACTGATGACAACATTTCAAACAAGTCTTTACTGGTGTGAAATAGAAACAATTTTCTGTTGAAGATGAGAACTTCTGTCTGTGACTTTATCCAAAACATCAAAAGAAATGACCAAAGCAGGTGAAGATTCATCACAGGAAATACCTTGAACTCCTGAGAGAGTTAGAACGTATTGAGAATGTTGTGAAGGCATGACCGATTCCCAAGAGATTGACATTGCTTCATAAAATCTAGTGGCTGATTACGTAATTAATACCCCACTCTACCCACATTTCTTCAGTCCATCGTTCAAGAAAAGTTGCGCAAGTAATATGTGTTAATTAAGGGTTCATGTCAGGCGACAAATTGGAAACATTAACTCTTGGTGAGAAAATTACACAAATTAAGGAACACAAACAAAGCAACACTTTAGTCAAGGTCTTGCCTAAGGTAAAAAAAAAAATTCATTAAAATAAATATGTCTAATACAGTAGTGTATACTTACTACAACATCAAGTAACAACTCTCCTTTTGTACCATGTAATATTTTCACTAAATTGCCTATACTCTTTTCCCAAACATACAGAGCATGCTGACGAGCAGATCCTGCACATATATACTCGCCATCACCTGAGAAGCAACATTTCTTCCACATCGTTCTGCAAATTAAAACAATTGACATTTTCAATTTGAAATTCATTTTTAGCAATGAACCAATGGATGCAAGCACAAAGGAACAATTAAAGAACTCAAAGATAAGAAACCTTGATTGCAATGTATTAATCAATCCAACACTCCTTCTTCTTATCAAATGGGAAGCAATGGAAGCAAAAAAATGATAACCTCTTGACCAAATAACATGATAAATCCCATCCCATTTATTCTGAATCTTGTCATGATGAAAAGAGAACCAAAGAATATTCCAGCCCCTCCAATATCCTTAGCCTCTTCACAGCAGTCTGCTTTGAAAACTTTTATGAAGTTGGTCCAAGGAATTGGCGATGAATACCCCCAAACTTTTCAAGGTTCCTTTTCTCTCTTATCTACCAGCTCATACTTACTTGTTCACGAGATCCTGCAATTTTTGGATAGGTTCAGGCTCACCATCTTTTCCACACGTAAGTACTTCTTGACTATCATATACTCGTATCACTCTGTCAGCAGTATTAATTAAAAAGCACCTGAAATGATCAACCATGGTTGTTAGGAAATATAACTTAATGCATAGTCTAAGAACTTCAAAATTAATTAACTCACTCTCCTCGGCGTGCAAATTCGATACTTTTCACTGCAGTAGCACTAGTAGTGCCTTGAGTAACTTTGAATGATGCTTTTAGCTCCAGGTCTGAGGTTGAAAGGACAAGCACCTTTCCTTTAGCGTTTCCTGTGTATACATACTGTCCTCTTCGATCAAATGATGCCACAATATTCAAGTCCGTCTACAATAACAACACATTTTTTCCATATACAATATCAAGACGACAATGAAATTTTTCTGCATTTTTAACAATTAAGCAGAAGAATTCATACATACATCATCATCCAAAGGAACAATTCGGTGATTACCATCAGTTTGAACTAAAACGGCAGCATGTCTCATAGGACACACAAGAAAAATCTTATCGTTTCGAGGATGGAATTGTACCTAATATGAACATAATACACAGTTGAAAGACATTAAAATATGCACCAAAAAAAAACAAGACATCCACCAAAATAAGATGCTTTAACTTCTCTCTAACCTTACATTTTCAAGTATAAGAATAATACCTTTAAAATTGGTGAAGGAAACCGATATTTCTGGTCACATTCTCCTGACAGAACATCCCATATACACACATTATTATCAGTGGATGCACTTAGTAATTTATGTCCATTTCGAGACCAACTAGAAGAAAGATATGACTAGACAAAATTGACTCTATAGTTGATTCATAATAAATATACAAAGATGAATTTGAACTAACCTTATAGAACAGACTGGATGTACATGGGCACTAATAATCTTAGCAATGCCTCTAGTAAGAAAGTCCCAAATTACAATTCGACCATCATTGCAACCAACAGCTAGTAAAGTACCTCGTTTATTATAAGCACATGTGACAGCTAAAGAGATACAGTCAAGGGCACCATCAAATTCCTGTGACAAAAAAAATAATTTGCATTTAGTGGTAAGTTACTCACCACCATTACAAGTACAGCAAATAAATATCCATGTAAAGTTATACACAACCTACCTCAGGGTAATTTTGCCCAAATGACTCTGAAGAAAAGAAAGAAAAAAATTATTATTTTCCATAAACACACTGAACGTATACCATTCTACAACGCCGAAAGCCTTACCCAAAAGTTCCAAATTCATGATTATAACATAGAACAGAGGCCTGTTATTGTCGAAAGTACAGATAAATTAATACAGAATTATTCGGTTTTCATGAAAATAACTTAAGTCTGCGAAATAACTGCGCTTATACTACCCACTTCAACCTGATACAAAACACAAACACACACCACAACGCAACACGCATCTACCTCCCCTTTTGCCCGCGCGTAACAAAACATGAAAATGAGTGAATCGGTCGCGATTTGGAACGATAGATCGATCGTCTTACGAATTAAGTCATAATACTTGAAAATATTTCCATCCAATTTTGAAAATGAATTAATGTCGTGATCCCTGAGAAAAGAGAAGCTTTGTCCCTTATCGTGCTCCAACCATGGTGTAATAAGAGATATTTTTTTATACCGTAGCTCGGACGCACTAATGGATTCCCGAAACTGCGAGATCGGAGAACCAAGGCCGGGAACGACAGATGTCAAGTCGCGAACGAGGGCATTCAGTAATTTGAATTAGTAAAAAAATATATATTGAGGGGTTGGATTAATAAATTGTTGAAGAATACAGTGATCTATCTACCAACCATGGATCAGCCTTTACTTCTGAACGTTATACATACGTACATACGGAGTAATATACATAGTGGTATCACATTTTTATACAGTATCTCCAAGTTAAATGCCTTATGACGACGTTGTGTCACACTCTAGTGATCCCATTATTCGAATAATTTTCTTTTGCAATGTGAAGGTCTGAATACTACATGATGGGGTTACCCAGAATATTATGCCATATCTCAGGCGGGAATGCACATTTGCAAAATACGCGGAACGAGCTGCATGAAGGCTGGCAGAATTTGAAAGAATTCTGAATGCGTAACATAATTTAGTGTTTAATTTTGTTATATGTACTACATTTCATTTGAGGTTTGACTGAATTGAGAGACCTAGAAATTGTGTTACCTGAACATCAGCTAATTGCATATTGTTCATTTTCAATGGAGCATGCGATTGCTGATTTCAAATGCAAAAATGCACTGAAACTGTTTTTCCTTCGTTAACTATTAATTTTTTTTTTACAAAACCAATTTGAAACTTCTAATATCGTACTATTTATTGTTTATATTTAGCAAAGAAAACTCGTGTCATCGGCAAACAAAAGCGTTCTTGATCGCTAAGGCAGTAGTGCCGTAGCGAACTCGGACTGAAGGATCGCGGGTTCGAGTCCCGCCTC
>BOPP01000059.1:3049631-3100871 GCA_017312745.1 Gryllus bimaculatus | reverse complement strand
TTTTTTTTTTTTTTTTTTTTTTTTTCCATTGTGGAGATTTTCGGGGGAAGTTTTTTCAGTCTTTAAGAAAATTGGCTTGAACTTTTCCGAAAATTCGCCATTAGTTCCCATTTACGAAAAAAACGAACGGAGTTTCAAAATCCATCATTAGATTACTTTAAAGCTTATGTGTCAAGAGACGCATTACACAATGAAATTACATAAAGCAAAATTTAACGAGGCAGATACTTAAAAAATGTGTTTTTGAAAAATCAAAAGAATGCATCAAAATGGCAATTATGCCATAGAGTGCATTTAGCACTACTCATACAAAACATTTGAATAAACAATATGGAGCCGTTCGTGCGAAAATCTTGTTTTTAATATTGATCAAATTTAAATCTAAGTTGCTCGAAAACTACGATTTTCACAGAGTAAAGAACAAATTTCATTTCATGAAAACACAGCTATCTTCAATATTGTAGTTGAAGGAAGACGCCTAAAAATTAAAACTTTAGTAATTTTCAAAACTGCAGATTAAATAGTGAACATTGGACCTGTGCAATCTGTTACAAAAAAATTGGGATTATTTTGTAGACAATTTTGAAAATGCCCTACGTAGTCTCAAATTTTAAAGAATGTTTCTTAAACTCGCAGAGCTTCGAGTCGGACTACATCGACAATGGAAAATTCATTTTGAAAACAATCCTACGAATGGTTTACGCGCTAGTGTTGTTCACAGACGGACAGATGTTTTGAAAAACCTACTTTTTCGGTATTAAATATTCACAATTTGTGAAATCTGACTATACAACTTGTTAGAAATAGTAATTTAATACATATTGGAACAGAATTTATCCAGTTTTCCCGCATCAGCGCCGCACAATACGAGTTTTACTATCGAAACACTGTTTTTGCCGCAGTTTTTTCTCTTCACAGCGTATTTTACTCTAAACAACCAGTGACGGATTCGGAGGGGGGATGACCCCACGAGGCGTAGAGTTTTCGTTTGTTACCTTCTTTTATTTGGCAAAATTGATTTAAAAGATATACATATCACAAAGAACGTAAAATGGGGACTAATAGCTCACTTGCGAAGTGATCTGCACCTTACCGAGGAAGTGGATGTGAGAAAAGGACCTAGGGGTGTATCCTTGTTCTTTCCCGTATTCAAAACATGTTTTAAACATGTCTTAGAGAATTGTAATCTGGGAATAAAAGTGAATGGTATTCCTATTTTTAAATATAAAAGACAATGTTTATTTGTTGGTTCATAGTTAATGCGCTACCTACCGTTCATGCGACTGTGATAAAACTTTATCAACTTATTTCTTGCACTTCCAGGAAGAATATAGGCATAGAACGATAGCAATGCCTGCGCACATAAACGTGCGTTGATCTTGTTGACTCAAGCCCCCTGAATATGGCGCTCTACGTAATGGCGCTTGCCGCAACCCGTTGCACACTGAAGTACGATTATAAAGACGTCTTTATTGCGTATTCTGCCCCTGCGATTGTGAAATTTCTCGCGAGAGAGACATACAGAGAAGCAAACAGAAACAGGGAGACAAAGAAAGACGGAACCACACTTTCGTCTATTGAAATTTTTACAGAGCGTAGGGTAAAACGTGATTAACAAGCACGTGACCAGTAGCATGTCAAGTGTAATACATTGCAATAGCGAAGCATTGCCGCGTTTACTAGTTTCTAATGTACATTATGCAGATGATATACTAATCTTGGCAAACATCGCAACGGATTTGCAAGAAATAATGAACAAAATAAATCGAACTTGCAAAGATTATGAATTAGAAATACATGGACTTAAAACAAAGTCCATGCTAATTAGTAAGAAAGCTAGAAGACCATTTCGGCTGTTCATCAATGATGAACTTATTAAACAGGTTTCTGAGTACAAATACATTGTACATCATTATTGGAAATAAAAACTAAATTAAAATAGAAAGATTCACATTCAACAAAATGAAATATCTATATAGCAGAGACTTGAGTTTTACCCTCATATGGAGTGGCAAAATGTTATGCAGTTGCAGTTCTCTTATACGGCACAGAAACATGGACACTGAAAACACCATCAATTAATAGACTGGAGGCATTTGAGATGTGAATGATTAGGAGAATGTTGACAATTCTCTTGACTGAGGAGATTTATAATGACTATATACTACAAAGAAATGATATATGCCAAGAGATATTAAAAATAATCAAAATTAGAAAAACACTGTATCTTGGTTATTTACTTAGAAACGCAAAACCAACTCTTGCAACTGATTGTGATGGGGAAAGATCACGGCAGATGAGAAATTGGCAAGAAAATGTCCTGGCTAGCAAATATCCGCAAATGGTCTGGTATTTCGAGTGCATCTGATTTGTTTCATTTGGCACAAGACAGAAGTTTGGGAAAGTCCCAAATCTTCAGTAATGGAGATGGTACTTCAAGATAACATTTTTTAAAACGAGAACTTTAAATGGTGCCATGTAAAGTTTCTCGAAAAATCGAAAGTTTTCTGTGAAAACTAGCTTCAAATTGATAATTTTCATTAATGCACAGTCACTTTTTTCAAAACGGACCCCAATTGTTTCTTTAATTTTTCTATGAATAGTGATAAATTCACTGTATAAAATGGCATTAATGCCATTTTGCAGTATTCTTCTCTCTCATCGATAGTGATTGTTAATGGCTTTACATTACAGCCACTTCTTATACATTATCACATTTGTGAGTACAAATGCTCAAATCAAAGTTTCTCTTTAAAAAATCTTACGTTTTGGGTGAAAAATGAGCTTGCAGATAGGCCCACACGTTTGCTTAGAAACTGCTCCAATTTTTTCAATGAAACTGCTTTTAGGGCCATTTTAGCCTTCTCTAAAATGAGTAATAATTTAATTCTACTATAAGAGATCTGAAAGATTTTGTAACGTGAAAAATATATCTTTAAGGCACCAATAGATGGCAGGTGAGAAATGGATGGGGCAAGACCTAATAGATTCTACTCATTAGGATTGGTTGAATTAGAATATATTTTTGCTTAACATTAGTTACTTACAATCCAGGCAGACAATCGAAATAGTCATTAGGATATTCTCTACATTCAAATGCAAGTAATTTTGTGGCCAATCGTGGGTACTTTGTTTTAAAGTACACTCAAGTTTTTAGGCCCAGCAGTGCCATGATTTATTTTCAAGATTTGTCCTCTCTAATGGAATATTTTTTCTTAAGAATTTCATTTCTGCATTAGCATCTGTAATAGTGAGAATATGATTGGCATATGGACGCAAATTGTTGCAAAATTTTATTCTAATCTCCTTCCAGAATATCCTTATTTAACTCAAATTTGGTAGAGCTCTTGACCCTTTGCATAAATATTTCATTTAACAAAATACCAAAGCATCTACTTTTATAAGAATACAATGCAGTTGATGGTCATATATTATGACATTGTGTAAGTTTACAACTGAATTTAACATGCATATTTGTTTTTTAATGGATTTTCCGACAAAATGTTATAATTAGCCGAAAGTGTTAAGAAAAGACAATGTCTACTCTTGCTTCATCCTCTATTCTGAAATGTCACAAGAAGTACAATGCCAGTTTTAGAAAATCATTAAATATCAAACATACTTTAATACCCTTTATCCATCATAAAGAAGTTTTCTAGCAGTCATACTTCATACTTACGATATATGGAAATAAAAAAGACATGCAATGAACAAGAATTTATATAAAAGTAACAGTGCTACAGTGTTTTCCAAATTACAATATGTTGGATTTACAAATTACAATTACATTGAACAATCTGGAATGTTTGAATCTTGGAATGCAGTCACATTTGGAATGTTATGTAAATAAAAATTGTATCCAACAGAAATACAATCACAGACATTTCATAGATGATTATCTCAGTCAATCCAAACGACTAGACCATTAAGTACATGAGGTTTAGCTTTATTACACTTATTATCACAACTGTCCATTTTCATTTTGACAGCAAACTAAAGCTCTTGAGAATGAACATGTTTTATTTATGTTAAATGTCTGAAACAACATCCAACATTACTCCTTTGCAAACAAGAAATGATCTGTGATAATTAATCATTTTTTCTGCATATACTGAGTATAAATTACACTACATTAACATCATTATTATACACATGAAATAACATGACAAGGTCAATAAATTTTGTCTACAGAACTTGAAACTTAATTCTCATTAGACAAATATAATCAGTGCAAAGTTGAGATCTTAATAGAATACACAAACAGTATTTCATTCAGACATTCTATATTCTACATGAACTGCTATTCCACTTATCCTACAATCAGGTTGGTGGCACATTTATTATCAAAATTTCTGCATACGTCAATCAACACACCACCATACAAAAGCACAAAACTTTTGTAAGATTTTTGCTTACATGTAATTTGAATTGTTTCGTATTTCCACATTTTACACAAAGTACATTTTTATAACAATTATGCACAAAGTGGCATCATTTGATAAGTCTACAGAATTAACAACAATACCTCTCACAACCAAATTTACTTACATAGTATGGCAGTGAGTGATACATTACAATCATGCATTTACATTGTCAGCTGTACAGAGAACACTTACAAAATGTATATCAAACGCCCTCACAAAAATGGTTTTGCACATCGCAGTTCAGGTTTAAAAAGCAGAACAATTAATCAAGTTCACATTTATTATTATTATCGTCATCATCATACCTAGGAGTGCCAAGCTAGTCATTAAATTCACTTGCAGCATATTGACCAGATAAGGCACATTTCACGTTCAGTCTTACGAGAAGAACATTGGATCTGCTTAGACAGAAATTTCCAATTGAATCTCATGATAATTGCAATATTTCATGAATTTTTATATGCATTCTAGCTACTACAAAATTCATCTGAAGAAATATAATTTTCTAATCAACAGGCTTTACATGCTTGAATAAACAAAAAATACTTTATTCAATATGAATGCAATTTTAATAGTTGAGTGAAACTAAAATCTCCATAAAACAATGATTGGTTATAATTTCAGAATACTTTTAGAGCTTTAAAATTTATTGTGAATTACTGTCAATTATCAACAGAACTACAAAAATCAGTATGAATTTTTAGACATTTCAGTACATTCAATTTACACAAAACATTTGAAAAGTTTACCTTGCTTGCTAAAGTAATCAGAACATTTCTAAATGCAACTGAAGGCAACTTAAGAAATATGTAGCTGAACCAGAGTTCCAAAAGAACACTTAATTCCTGGAATCTTGTCATCTTTTCTGAACATCATGTACAGCTGAAGAATGATTCATGGAATGAAGATTCTCTAGATACTTATCAAAAGAAAATCTTAAGACTTTAGTGTAAAAATTGGAAAAGGAAATTAAATTTCCAGTAATAGTATAGAAGAAAAAGGTCTTGAAATTTTAGTAAAATGATCATTCCCCTGAGATCATTATCAGAAGTATAGCAAAAATAAAAGCAAAGAAATGCTTGTGACACTTGAATATATGAAAATACACATACATTAATGTGTATTCTCAACTATTCACTCTATGCAATCAACAGACATTAATTTCACTAGAAATCGAATACACAAAATGTAAATATTAAAATATCCTACAGCTAAACAATTCTCTAAATTAACACAACGAATCTATAAATTGATATGAAAGTTATAATATTTAGAAGCAAAAAATAATCCTCTATTTATCACAATTCAGGATGATTATGACAGAAAAAATTAAAAGGAAAATTAGGCCGTAGTATAAAACAGTTCTATTATATGTAGTTTCTCCCTAAACTTGCAGGAAACAACATTGAAAAGAAATACCTAGAGGAAATTTGATTAACTTTTCATTTAAGTTAAAATTTAGAAAATGTAACATGATCTATTGAATACAGCTACGAAGAACCCTCAAAGGGAAAGAAGAATTTTGAAGAATACCTCTAGAATATGAATTCATAATCTGCACATGCACAAAACAAATTGAGGTATTCTCCACGTACCACTGGAACAAATGTTGAGTGGAATGATAGTTTTAGAAAAACAATAGTAACAAGGCTCGATAACTGTATAAATATGCTACAAAAATCAAACTGGAATCTTTAACTGAACAATAATTCATGTTTTACATAAATAGGAGAAATATATTTTAGGCCATTATGAAGCATTAGGAGATATGAATGACTTCTAAATGCACGTCTAGAATTGTTTCACTAGTGAAATGAAAGAGGTAAGGAACACTTAATATTTAATAAAACCCTGTACACTACATCTATCACCCAGAGTATCTTCCCATTGCAATTTTCATATCAGCTCTATTACTTATTTATTTCCAAATTACCTGTAAATGCCTTTATTTTTATCATATGAGTAAGTGATAACCTTTCCAGAGGCAATTCATATAGTGTAAAGTCCTATTGAAGTAATTTCCACATGGACCCTCATATGAAACAAGTTTTCTTTAGTCTCAATATACTATTTATATTTGAACATGTTAACCTGCTCAATTTTATACTTCAAATTCTAGATGTTAATGTTATAAGTTTTCAAGAAAACAGCCAGTTTGCTGTACGACTGAAAATGGTCGTGCTTGTATTACATGCTGCATACTATAGAAAAAAGTCAAACCCTGCAACATTAAAAAGCACACTTTAAACAATCTTTTGGAAATTCTGGGTATTGTACTGATAATGTATATGAAAATACATGGAGCAGGTTTTATAACTAACTTTAGGGAGTAGATGCAAGGATAACAGACCTTTGAATCTTTTCTAAACTAGTAAATGTAGAATATAAAGTGGTTCTAATTCATTCAAAATGAAGTCTCTAATTAATTGAGCTTGCAATTTCAAACAGAAATCCCACAAATAAGACCAAAATACAAAAACTCAAAAATAAAGAAGAAAATATTATCAGAATATGTAAGAGTATTACAGAGATAATGCATAATGCGCCAACAGAGGCACGGAATTTGCTTCAGAATATGACTTTAGTTTTATTATAAAACAATATTGAAGTTAGTTTGCAGTACAACTAATTTTCACAAATTGATGTCAATTTACATCAAGTCTGAATAAATGTGTTTAAAGTGTGCTCATTTTAATGATATCATCAACACATTAAAATTTTGTAATTTTGAGAATTACTTTCCAATTACAGAAAAAAATTAATGTATTTGATATAAAATTGATAATCTTCATACAACATTTAACATACAAAGGAATATTAAAATTATATTCATAAACACAAAATCATATAAGCAAGTGCGGAATGAAATGAAAATTGCTGCATAACATATTACAGAAATTGGGCCATAACTATTAATTACATTTTTTTAAATGCATATTCGGAAAAATTAAAACATCAACTCACTTTTTAAAAGTAGTACTTTCATGCCCCTGTTGCATCATTTACCAGACTCAGAAATTTTCAACAAATAAAATTTATATCAATGCCAGAGTTTCTGGTACTCGCTTATCACATTTCTAAATGGATATCTCAAATGAGATTAAAAATAACTTAAATGGAGTCAGAACTGAGGTGTAACTTCGAACAACCTCCAAAGAAGTTAGTAATGTCACAGTACTATGTTACAAGTACACATGTTGACACACAATCGCCCCTGTGATTACTTCAACATGTAATTGCAAATATAAATATATTTAAGAAACAGTATTATAGAGCATGAAAATTATTTCATCAAGAAATCGCCCTGGTTTCACGACTGACTGATTCACAAACATTCTTTTTTGAAATCAAGATTTATGCCTGTAATTCAATAAATGCTCTGAGATTGCAATTATTAGTGCACAACAAGAATCGAATTTGAGTTGATTTAGTAATTCATTTCCATAAATAGGTAAGGAAGATTGATGATACAGCATATTGCAATATCCTTCAATTAGATCGTGTAAGAGCAAGTTGCTAATACTATCAACAAAGTAACACAAGGAAATAAGAATATCCCCGCAAAACAAAGAGAGCAGCAAATTTATCACTGCCTATTGATTCTAAAAAAATATTTGTGACTAAACTTGCTGGTTGTATCTGCTAAAATACAAAACAAACGAGAACAGCACTGATGTTTGTGGATGTTAACCCCAATCAATTTATATCACTTAGTAAGTAAATGGATACTTTTATGTCATCAATGAATTCATTATCATTATATATTAACCATTGGAAAAAAGAAACACTATAGTTATTTAACAGTCTTTCAATTATAATAGTTATTTCTTAAATATGCATCTGAAGACCTTGGAGACATTAAAAACTATAAGTTGTACTAAACGTCTTTGTGCTGACAATTGAGAGACACGTGACAATGCCGACAGTTCCTAGTGACAAGCAATAGAAGCAGCTTTTCTAGTGAAGTAATCTCCCCTTGTTTCCACAAATTCAGATTGAAAAAATTAAGGGGATAGAGCTTTGTTCCCGTTCAGTTTTTGCCAGACATTCAAGACATCCCATTTCAAAATTTCACATAATTACATGTAACCAGACAGTAATCAGTACCAAAAAGGTATCAGACTGAAATCATTTACCACAATTAATATTTGCCTTAGATTGCAAGTGAAAGATCAAACAGTGCAAAAGTGGCAGAAGCAGTAAAGTGTGGCAACACTGCCTCTGCTGAGGCCCAACTGTCTAACACAAAGAAGAACTGTACAATGAATAGTGCAATACATGACTACACAATGCTGACAATAGAAGGCTCACTATCAACTAACACCTGATCATTAACCATTTTGTACAGATATCTTGAAATTGCATACTGCATCAGAAGTAACAAAATACATCAATATGAGCATTGATGTTCTCCTTTAATTAATGATTATGCTAATTTGCAAAGATAATCTCACAATTAAACCCTGTTAAGTGAACCAGTTTTCAACATAAGCCCTACAGAAGTCAAGTCAATTATTGCTAGAATACACAGAGTATTCTACTATACACAGAGTACAGAGCACCAATGAATGCTTTTAGCACAAGACCAATCGAGTAGGAACCAAGTTCAATTTCAATATATTTCAAATGCAATTATGAGTTATAAATTGTTATGTTTTCCTGCATCAGATCTGGAACACATTAAGAAAACGGATGGACAATTAGATACAGGAGGAATACTACAATAATATAACTTTCCATCACACCATTTCATACTTCTTAGACATGAACCTAATCACTATTCGCAAGATAGTTAAATGAAGCTTATATAAGGATATCTGTAAACATTACAACCCACTATATTTTTCCATCTCTAGGGTTAAGGAGCACAGATTATTACTAAAACTATTTAGGCCTACTTCATATTCATCCAACATCACATCATTTCATCAATCAATATTTATACTACAAGAAAAAACTCGTTGATAAGAATAAATAAGCACAATAAAAAAATGTATGCATAATTTTTCAAACTAGCAAGAACTATGTGCCATGATGTCTCATCTATATAGTACAAGCATATATGCTAACAAATGCATAAGAATACATAAACAATGACAATAGAAGCGGATTGAAGTAGGTCATCTCAAAAATATACACAGTATAAGAAAGCACCTCTTCCTGGTTTTCAGCTCTTAATCACAGGCTTAAGATCCCAGCAACATGGTAAAATCACAATACCAAAGATCCAGGAAATAATTTCATAGAAACATAATCATCCACTATCTGCAAAAAGGAAATGTAAATTGTAAGTGGTAATGAAAAAATAATAAATAATATTAATATAACAACACATATTGATATATTACAATTTGAAATTATGTAATAGTAGAACCTTCATTTGAAAAATCATTGGGATTTTGTGTTTCTTTTTCATTGTAAATTGGAGTTGCAAACAACCTTAAAAAAAGGGATACCCTAAGATATTTTCATACTTTCACAATATTAATGTTTTCAGAAAAGTATTTCAAAATGAACATATTTTTTAAAGTGAATACAAAAAAAATCTTGTGATAGTACAAAGACGAGAAAATGTCTGTAGATTTTCAAAACATTTGTATTTTTATATCCTGCTTAGCATTGATGGTGCTAATTCCATTTTATCATTATGCATTTCTAGATTCCAGGTTGTTTTGTGTTAATGGTGAGGCCTAAGGCCAAGCACACATTGTCAAATTGGTTGTGCATAGGGAAGCAACTAAAGTATTCACCTTACATTACACCACCATTACGTTTTCTCAATTTAGTGAGTCAATTCCTCCCTGTGAGGTAGCATTAAGGAATTTCTTTAACAGCTTTATCATATTATACCTCAATTTAAATGCATTATCTTTAGCAAACATAACATGCATGTCAGTGCATGCTTGTGTCTCCTCAGGAGAAGCAAGATAGGCACAGCTAATCCCATTGAATATATACTAGGTTAATACATTACATAATAAAAAATAAAATGATTCTTGTAATTTTAATATGGCGTATGTATTATTCATCTAGAAATGTATGGACATTTTATTATTGTGGCATAAGCCACATTTCCATTTCAAACATTTTCCAATAGCTCTTGAGATATGTGCGATGTCTCGTCTCTTCCTACAGAGACATGTGCCCGCTTGCCCCTCTCGGGGTAGGCACACTTGGGTGCTGCCTCGCTTTGCATAGTTTTCTGAGAAAAGGCCCTGTAGTGAGCATACTTGAAGCATGCACATTGTGTGTAGGCCAGCAAATACCCTTGCTGCCTGCATGGAAGACTGATTCCCACTCACATGCAAGCTGCATAGCTTGTATATTTACTGTTTTGTTGAAGATTTAATAAGTGGAGAAAGTAATAATTATTAAGGAAGTTTTCTTTTTTTAAAAAAATTAGTACGCTAAAGATTATGAGTGTTACTTGATTATTTACATTTAAATCTGATTTTACGATAACATTAGAACAGATTGTGAATGAACTACTGTGTACACCTTCTTCTCAGCTTCACAATGTAGAAAAGAGAGAAATTTTGGACAATGGTTGTCATACTCCTATGTTGAGTATAGTTGTTCAATGTGCTGGCAGGGAAAATGCAAGAAAATTCAATCGTTTTTGGTATAATTCAGACAAATGGCCAACAGGTAGTGAAAAAGTTGAATTTTATTGTTGGCCATGACTTTTATTGTCAATTAAGGAGAGTTCTTGGAATAGAGATGAATATTTAGACATTAAAAATTTATCAAAACCATGAAACATAAAAAAATAACATAAGTAATTCAGCGAATCATAAACGCATAGAAAATAAGTTTGAATCCGGTATCTGAATTATTGTCTGGGCACTGTTAACTTGCAACACCTTTTCCGAATCTCAATATTTTGAAACCACGTCTGCGTTTGCTTCATGGAAATAAAGCGTTGGAATGAAATGATATCAGTTAAACAATTGTTTTGAATTCAATAAGATTACAAAAAACGAAATTGAGGCAGCACATCGCCCCCATACCAACTTCCCAGGATCCACCGGGGTTTGATAATCTGTTGCCTACCCTAAACATTTGTTAATAAGCTGCCACTGGCTTATGTACAAAACATGCCCTGTACAGTATGTGTAGTTTTAGGAAGGGACAGATTAATTTTTCATTAAATGCATTAAAAGCACATTAAAAGAGGATTGAACTGTACTTCAATAAATTACCTCTTTTAGCTTCTCCCTGGTTATATTAGGCACACTGAAAGTAAATCCTGTAGCCAGAAGTTTGCTATTATCAAGATACAAATGCTTGTTGTACAATAACTCTTGATCAATATATGGAGTTAAAGGTGTATTTTCTATTCCATTTTGGGAACAGGCTTCAGCCCAAGGGCCCATATGCTTATCATTCACTTCATCAACAACAGATTCCATATCAGCCTGCATAAATAAAAATTCAAGTTAAATGATTTTTTCTATTATGTGTTCTTATAATTAAATGCAGTTGGTAGATTTGAAAACAATTGTCAATAGTAAGCAATCACATCTCAAGTTGTTTAAGAGAAATATCATTGAGCCTATATAGGAACACTACCCTGTTTACATACAAAAATTCTGAAATGATTACTGTAATGTACAAAAACAATGGCTTGAAGTAGAGAACACACCCAAAATATTATTCATTTACACCACTTAAAATGCCATGCAACCGCCCTTAATACAAAAATACTTTACTAAGAGTGCAAATATTTGTCTGTTCCACATAATCTTCAATCAAAATGAATTAGTATTTAGTATCATTTTAAACACAAACTACGTCAAAATCTAATTTAATTACTGTTAGTAACTTACTTTGCAAACATTGGAAAGCATGGTTCCCCAGTAATCATGATTGATGTTGAAGATATCAGATACAAGATTACTAATGGTTCCCTGAGTAGAGTCACCTTGATCCACTATATTGTATATTTGCCCTATTGTATCATCTCGAGTAGCTAAGTGCCACAATGCTCGACATAAATCAGTAACATGTACAGTGTTCATCTTCAAATCTTTGGACCACAATAGCTTCATCATTTCCCCTAGGTGTTTGTAAACTGCACCAATGACTAGTCGTGGAGCTGAAAAATAAATCGTAATAAATTTAATAAGTAACTAATGATACCGGACATAATTTGCGTGAGTGTATGTTACACAAAGTCAAGATGTTAAATGCTGCTTATTGTTTGCTTTTAATGCTAATTTAAAAAGTATTGCACAGTCTTTATAGTTCACAGTCTAGCACCATCTTACTTTTGTAAAATATTATATCATCTTACTAACCTAAACCATGACGATCACCTAATCCATAAACAATACCAGGTCGCACAATGGTAAATTTCAACTCTGGAACTTTAGATAATTCTTCTTCCACCTGGTTCTTCCACTTGGCCACTAAAGTCCATGGTTCAACTTTGGAATCTTCTTTATAGGGCATCTAATAAAAGGAAACAGCAAATTGATGACAAATAAAATAATAGTATCCAAAATGTTAATGAAGACTCCAAAAGAAAGCCAAATACATTTCTAAGCTCTTAAAGGTCATTATTAATTTGACCAACTTCATTAACTTCGTAAACATTCACCATACCTTATCTGATGAGCACATATGACCAGTGGATACTTCAACAAATCTCTTAACATTTTGCTTTGCGGCTTCCCGAGCACAGTTTAAACTCAACTTCAAAATACCCTCTTTATAAACAGGATCAGTTTGCCCAGGTTTGGTTTCACAAGCACAGTTGAAAATATAATCATATGGTCCTTCATCAGATGCAAATGCATTTTGACAAGAGGCTGCAATTATCCATTCAAGTTATTAAAACTAGCACAATTGATAGCTCAAAATGATACAATAGTCAGTGAACGTTTTAATAATGGTTAATTAACTATTATCTAGTTACCTGGGTTTATTAAATTAGCACTTTTGAAATTAATAATTGGGTTGTCAAATATTTCTTGGTGCGTTCGATTCAGCCATGCTGTTTGCGGCGGAACTTTATCAACAATCCTTACTTCAGAGGCCAAATTGTTTGAAACCAGGAATTCGGCAAGGTTCCTTCCAATAAAACCGCAACCTAAACAGATTTATAAATATTTCTTTTTAAAAAAAATGAATTAATGTGATTAATCACAACTCATGACTGAATGTACAAGTACACCCAAAATCACACAAAAGCATTTACAGAAAATAATACGAGTTTATTGTTACAAATGACACAATGATTTTCCTGTAAAATGGTTAGTGAAATCATACCTCCTAAAATAATAACCCGAGCTTTAGTACTATCACCATGAACCGCCGCCATCACGGAAGCAACCGGAACCGGAAATGATATCATCAGATATTTTTGTTTCAGCGGCAACCGGGAGCGCTCCTCACGCTTTCACAATCCACATTCAGATATCCACTCTCCGAGGACCGATCATGATTATCATCTTTCCCATTAAAGGCCGAAACAATTGATAAGTTAGATAATTCTGAAAGAAAAAGATCTTATAACTGGATGATAATAATGTAAAATGTATTTTGTTGAATTTCCTTTCGACCTTGGCCACAAGAATACGTTATATTCGTGATTCGAATATCAAATTTCGTGCGTTTGCGCGGGATATAGAATTTGTTAATATTTTACTTACCGTCAACTTATTTCGCAACAATTAAAATTACAAGTGGTGGACTTTTATAACCTTGAACCCATTTATTCCAATCCATTCCTTCCAATTTCGTTGCAGATAATTAAAAACAATCTTTAAAATATCTGCGACAGTAATCCAATTAAAATACTAGTATTTAAAATTACATTACAATCCTAGATTAGTCACAGAGCTCTTTATTTATTTTTTTAATAAAGAAGAAAAATCTTTGTGGGAGTATCGCATGTTAATTAAGTAAATAAAGGGCTCAATGACTAATCTAGGATTGAATTGCAATTTTAAATAGTATTGTTTTTAATGGATAATTGGCGCAGTAATTTTTGTTATCCCGTATGACATTCTATTGGAGACTTTTTCACCGCGCCTAACATTGCTATAACCCCTATTGGGAAGTATAAGTGATTAAAAACAGAAAACATTACAAACATCAGATTTAAAAAAATTAAATTTACCGAAATAAACATTTCTATTTTGGGCTCATCAATTTTCTGGGTACTTTTCTCCTCCTGGAACGAAGGCATGGTAAGCGGTTCCATTGACTAAAGTTCCTTGTTCTCGCACGTTACACCCGTTTCATGTTGAAAGAGCATGTATTTTTAAGACACGAAGAAATGAAACTATGATTGACGCATGAATAAAAACGAATAGAAAACATAAAGGAAGCCCCAAATCAGGTATTAGCCCTAAGAAACTCCGAAACGAATGTATTACACAGAGAGTATATATCATTATTACATATGAACTTCGGTCATTCAAATATGAGCTGGAATTTTGTAACAGTGTTTTTGGTGATACACAGTAGCGTAACGAAATGAGTGCGGGCCCGCCCGCAAAACATTAATACGAGCCTCCTTTATAAACGTGTTAAGCTAATACAAGTTATGTTAGTGCCTTAAATAATAAAAATATCCCCTAAAACGGGCCCTCTTTTAATCGGGCGTTGCTGGCCTTGCGGGCCCGAACCCCCACTGGTGATATATAAAAATTCAAATGGAGTCCCTTGTTTTTCTCCTCAGTTTCTTTCAACACGAATACATTTTCTCCATCGCGTAGGAAACTTTCTGATTCCTTCATGGAGAAAAGAAGACGGCTGCCGCAGTAGCAGATTGCGAACCTACTGTTAGACCGCAGCTTCGTCTTTCTGTCCTACTATCTCGGGCGTCGCGGGGAGGGGTGAGACAAGGAATGCTGCCTTCCACAATATTTTTAAATACAATCAGTATACTGCGATTTATGCAAATGTGTCCCTGGCAGGAATCAGCTATTGACGTTTTCATTCAAGTGGGACCTTGAATTGAAGCTCACTATGGTGACGTTCAAGCTCCCGATTGGATGAAACTGGGGTAGACTTGATAAATCGAAGAATGGTTTTAATCTAACTTAATTGTTTACTATTTCTGTGAACTACTTGGATGTCTTGACATCTATCGGTTTGCTAAAGAGAAAGTATGGCAATTGTGCGTCAGAAACAGGCGTTTTTTCAACAAAAAAAGGTCTATTGTGTGACACTGATCTTGTAATTTCATGCACTGATATCGAAAATGTGGATATATCTTGTTCCTTTAAGAAGTAAATTACTTCCTCTAACATGTTATGTACTCAGAATAGACGTTTTGGAGGAATTTGTTACGGAAAAACCCACTGACAACTACCTGTCTGTCGACACCATAGCTAGACTGCTAGGTCGAATCCAGCCGCTGTCTGGAGATTTCTAGCGGCCGGCAGCTCTAATCGGTAGTTTTCCATTTCCGATCAACACCAGTTGAATGCCGGAGGAGTACCCTAACAAAAGGGCCACTGACCGCGCGCGATCTTTCCTTCCTCTTCCTTGTCCTATCCTCACCCCTTACTTACACACACACACACACACACTTACATGCACTACACTACCACACTTGTCGCGATCTTAGAGGACTACACTACACACTTGACCCGACTAGGACGGTGCCATGCTGGTGGGAGATACCTGGTTGGGGAAAGTTTCCGGAAGGCGACGTAGACCGAAACAGGATCTCGCCATCCAGAGTCATCCTACACTTATCGACCTTGACCTCAGCGATTGATGCGCGCGGAATCACTAACCAAACAATCAATCTAAAGTTTTTTTCTTCTTTATTCTCATTTCATTGTGTACAATGGGTTCGTGTTGTGACAAGATATTGGCTATAGTTCCATTAATATAGTACAATAATTTTAAAATTAACAATAACCTAATTGTTTAATAAGGTAAGCCCTACCTTCAGAAGCAATTTCATGGATCTTTAAGTGCGAGGGAAGTAGATGTATGAAAAGAAACAGATGAAACAAACTGGACACTTAGTTAAGCCACCTTGCTATCATTATTGACATCAGTGTGTCTCTCATCGAAAGAGGCAAATTATTAATTAATAATTTATGTGTATGGATATTATTTGCATGTCTTAAACAACATTTTATTTCACATATACTAGTATGTACAGATATATGAAGTGTGGAGGCAGTTAATACGGAATCCTTAAAAATATACGTCGAGATTTTAATTTTAATTTATGTACGGAAGCCCTGATACCGAAAAATGTGATGTTTTTTGTTTCGAAACCTCTGTCAGTCTTTGCTTTGACGAATAACGAAAAGACAGGCATAAAGAAAGAAACTAGCGCCAAAATCACATAGGATTTTCTAACAAAATAATATTCCCCAATTGATCTGGCTCGACAAGTTTTGCAAATCCAAAATTAATATTTTCATTTTAGGATACTTTACACAAAAGCCCAACATTTTTTTTTTATTTTATTTTTTTTACAAAAATGACTAACGAAGTCAATGTTTTTCTATAACATTACATGTAATATAGGGCAGAGTACGCTTATCAAATGGCACACGTCCAGTTAGAATTACAAATGTTTAAAATATTTTGACGGCGTGGGGACATCTACGGGCTAACCACACGTACTCACTTAACCCATGGGCGTGAGGCAGGGACGTCGCCGGTAGGCCTGAGTCCGTTCACTGGCTGCCGTCCCAAGTACATACATCACACATAAAATATTTTGAACTCTCTCCTGCAACATTATTGAAAAGGATTGTTCTTAATGAAATCTATTCTTGAAAATTGAACCATTAAATGACGTCGTACACAGTTTTTCAAGTTATCTGTAATTTCCACGTAAATTTTAATGTAATTGTAGCAATTAAAAATATCATACATAAACAAGATTCAATCGAGAATGGTACCGTACATACTTTCATTTACACATAAATACTGAGTAATACGTCTTCCAGAGCCCCCAGAGCACTCTGTTTTTTTTCGAAAATTGCAAAAAGGTAACATTTCAAAACTACAATGTTGAAGATAGAGATTTTTGCCTTAAACAAAATTTGTACTAAAAATCATCTCTTTAAAAAATACCATGTACAATTATTTGAAAAAAAAACGAGTCGTTTTCGCAATTTCTGTTTAAAATTAAAGCAAGATATAAAATACACTTTCTCAAAAACCGGCCAAAATATTTTCTTTACATTTTTCCACAAAAAATAAGGGACTCTGGAAAGAATGGTGCAGGTATCATTTTCGTTGCACTCTCTGAATTCTCGAAAATTACAAATTTAGAAATAATGCGAAAAAGCATAGGCTGTTGGAGCGCCACTATTGTCTTTAAGTTTTTTTAGATCTGTGAAGAATGAACAGTTGAACAGAATGAACATTGTTTAAATTATCTATCTTTATATCACAACAATGGATCGCAAAACCTACACATCCTATTTCCAAAAGTGTCACAGTTGAAGTGGTGAAAGTCTGTCTTGCATCACTTGATTTTTAATCATCCCTCCGTTTTTTAGAGTGCTATCATCCATAGGCTACACAACTTGAACGTACAACACTTCATTGCTAAGTAGGTACCACAATTCTTAGTTATATTATGTGGTTAACTACAAAGAAGAAAATACTTGGCTTATACCACTTGCCTCCTCAACCCCTCATACGTTTGGAAAGGGCGAAGAGGAGGGGGATAGACGTTCTCACTCCTTTACCAGGTGACTAAAAGTCTAGTTGGGCCACTAATTAACGGGTTTGAAATTGCGATTATATATTAGATATTACACTAGGGATTCCCAATCTTTTTCTTTCATTGACCCCTTTTATAAGAATTGTTTGCTTCACCGACTCCCTTACATATTCGTCTGTAAGATACAGCTTACACAATCATAACACAAAGCATTGCTCATGAATGACTTGATGATAACAATTCAACATACCAATATTGTAGTAAATATCTTCATTTTCAATAAACGGAGACGCTTCTGCATCTGCGTAGCCGAGTTTCTAATTTTCATTGTTGTGCAATGGTTACAAAATGTTGAGCTTTTTCTTTTAGAATTGGCCGTAATAACATTTTCTGTAATGAGTTTTGCGGAAAATATTTTCTTGCTTGATAGAGCAATTCAGTGAATACATAGCTATCATTACACCAATATTCATGTTGCATTTCGTGTTCACGTTACAACCGCAGCTCTTTCAATATATTAAGTCATTCGTCAATTATGCAACTCCAATCCAAAAGGAACTAGATTTGTGTGCAATGTGAGCTAACAGTTGATATTTTTTTAAATTGTGCGAAACTTCACAGACACATGTTTTACATAATATTTACTAGTGCTGAAGTTGTTCAAATAATTTGATGATGCAATACAATAAAGTTTTCATTTGAAAACAGTTTCGATGTCTATTGGAGCAGTTGCAGCAGCAACGGCGAATAAAGTTTTAGTGTCATCTAGGTCAAATAGATGTTATTTGCTTTATCTAACATTGGCTGTTCTATAATGATCTAAACACACTCCAAGTTCCTAGTTTTTACCTTGCAGGATCGTATTGTAGAGCGAGAGAATCAAATAAGGGTTCTGCTTACGGAGGTTCGTGTATTTACGTAAGAAATGATATTGAATCTATCTTCTTGTCAGAATTCAATTTGTAAGCAGTTGAAAAAGCTTTTGAAATAACAGTCGTACATCTTACTACGCTCAAAACTATCTTACTTTGCATCTACAGATCTCCAACAAAGCGAGCTGTAGATACTTTCATTTTCTTAGAAAATCTAGAGATAACTGAACAAAATTAGTAATCTATCTTTTAAATTCATTGATATATGTGGGGATTTCAATATTGATTTTCTGAGCGAATCTCACGAAAAAGAGCAGTTTCTCAATTTACTGCATTCTTTTAATTTAGATATTACAGTGAATGTACTTACACGGAATACATTTGCACCACAAAAAGCAATAGATGAAATTATAATTAACAAACCAAAACTAGATATGAAATAAAAACTACTAATCTAGATTACAGTGACCATGATGCACAAATTCTTACAATTACTAAAGTTTAATAGAGTGATGCTCCCGTTAAAACGTTCACCGCTCTAAAAGATTAATTTTAAGGTATTAGTAACGTGCTCGGCTTGAAGAGGATTCGCTATAATTGAACGGGAGTTACTACCCTTCGTTTACTACCCTAGTACGTAGAGTTCCGAATGTTTTTCAGGAAATTGTAACAAATTAGACCAACTGAGATAGCTCAGACCCAGAGTATTTGCAGCGTCTTTGACCGGGAGGCCGTAGGGTTAATGTCTCGACTGGGTAAATTTTCGAAGGCCCTACAGTGTAATCAGGCAGTAGTGATTATTCCTTACTAGTAATTTAACGATGTATTTTTTTAAAATTTATTTTTATTCATTGGCCAGCCATAGGGCTTTTTCATGTGACTTTAGAAAACAACACAATATATAGGTGTCCGGGGAGGAAACGTCGAAATTTCGAAAATAAACTTTCAAGACAATTTTAAGCATATTTCGTCTAATAAACTACTTGGATATTCCGAATGGCTAAGCCGCTAGAAACACGCCAAAAATGTTTAGAAAAAATGCTTTCTATGCAAATATTTGCATTACAGAAGCATAGAAACATGTAAATTGTTTATTTACAAACGAAATGAATTGACTTGTTCAGAAAGAAAAAATTGCCCCCCCCCAAACAAAGCAGTCGAATTGTGTAAATTGGGTACTTTTTTTATTTCTGTGTTCATATTTCTTTCTGAACAAATATATTCATTTCTTTGGTTAATAGTAAAAGTTTTGTCTACAAAGCAGTATTTCAAAACAACTTTTGTGTACTTATTGCCGCTCAACCATTCGGAATATCCAAGTAGGTGATTAGACAAAATATGCTTTAAATTGTCTTAAGAGCTTATTTGCGAAGTTTGAACGTTTCCTCTTAAGACATTCTGAAGACACATTCAATCCACAATTTAAATTTGAGGTAAACCCAATTGGGTTTCTATTCTGTTTTGTTTTTGGTTAATTGTATGTTGTTTTTTTTTGGTTGGCGATGATAGAGTAGGTTGCAGGTGAAATGAATTTTTATTTTATGACATCAAGGGAATGTGGTTTCTTAATTCTTGGAAAGAGTGAGCATGTTCTTTCTAGCGGAATGGTGGTTACATTTGGGACGCATTTGGAGTCATACGAAGCAGTTGCGGTTAAATTGTTTTATAAATTGAGTCAGGGAATGAATGCCAGCCAAGGTAGCGGTGAAGGTGATAATTTAATTAATTGAACGTTGATTAAACAAGGAGGCTTCGGTGATTTTGCGGAGAAATGTATTTTAAAATGTTAATTTCAATTATTTTGAGGTATAGGTAGGACTACCATGATCTAACTTAGGATCTAATGATATCACTCTGAGGATCAGCTATCCATGAGGTGTTAATCTGAAAGTGGTGAATGTTAGCCTGTTCTCCACGGATTATGCAACCCGTCCGCAGTTTATGTATCGAGCTGTTGCAGTACCCCTGCCAGATTAAAAACTGTATTACATCAGATTTGGAAATAATCAGTCACAAAACAATGTAAAAGGTTAAATGTGATTCTCTTGAAACATATATCTCAAGAAAAGTATTAGTATTATCATTCTACTCAGAAAAAAGTCAACTGGAAACATATTATTTCTGGTCATATAAGATTGCTCTTATAAGGGGGGAAATATCTGTGAAATGAGGTTAACTTGAAACACGGATATCAAGAATCATGGGTATTTCTGAACAATCTATTCAGAGGAGAGTGTACTCAAGTCATATGTTTTCGGAATATATCTCACGTACAAGTGACGAGATTTTGATATAACTGACAACAAACATAGTCGTAGAAAGGTTAAATGAGATCATAACGAAAAACTGGTGACAAGAAAAAAAGCTACGGATATTATCACTGAGAAAACGCTGGATCCAACTCAACACTTTTGAATGGTTATTTAGATTTACATTCAATCTGATACAGCAAAGCGGGCGCTGATATACTGATCAGACTTATACACCGATCCAGCGAAAGCGAAATATAATTAAACTAGTGGTCTGCAACAGCAAAAACGAGGCTGAACAAAACCACGCAAAAAATATTGTTCAAAAAGTACCACACACTCTGCTCAGGAAAAGTTCTCATTTAATTCTCCAATAAATTAAATAATTAAAAACACATTCTTCCCCAATAATTCAATAATATAGTATACCATATATACAGTACCACAGTTCTTTGCATACCAAGAATATAAAAACGTTGCTGTTCAATAACATACTATTTAATGGCGGGCGGGCATAGGAACTATTTAATGGCGGGCGGCCTTTTAGAGATTTGATGTCGCATGACATCAGCTTAGTAAGCATAAACGCAATTTAATGAGAATTCAGTCAATATGCACAGTATGAGTGTATGAGGAATATCACAATCAAATACTTAGAGGCACCCCCATATTTTCTGTGTAGGTAGGTGTGTTTGCAAGGGGGCTACTGGTATAGTGTACACCCAACTTGATGTTCTCTTATAAATAAGTTTTAATTTACTCTGAATATAAAATGTGTTTTATTTTTTAACGTGTTCTCTTTAATTATAACATAAATAATTAATATAATAAATAATTTATATATTGAATGAGTTTAGTTAAATTAGTTTAGTCTATGTTTTTAAAGATGTGTAAGCTTCTTGTTCCAAAAGTGGAAATATTAGAAGAAAAATATTGGAGCGGATCTTGAGAAAATGTTGTTCTTTAAGGTGCATCAATTTCAAACACAAATTACTCCGGAGGTGAACTTCTATGCATTCTCTGCAAGGAGAAAAATCAGAGCAATGACATGCTAGGAAGTAACATACTTCATTTATCGCTACCTTTAGCAAAATCAGTGAGACCGAGAATGCTCAGGGCCATACAGATTAATTTGTGAAAAGAAAGCAGAACGCAAGACATTCTAACCCAGGTCACAGCTGAAAGGAAAGCGGACCTACAACTAATCAGATAACAATATGATTCATCTGACTCTTCAATAAGAGGACCCGGACTCTTCAGAGTGTAAGTAATAATGTTCGTAAAGAAGCTTACAAGCATTCAAGCGGACGAACTTCGGGTTCGTCAGGATAGAAGTCAATGATGTTAGAATTTACAGCTATTACGGGGCGACCATATTACTCGCGCAACTTTTCTTGAACGATGACCTTGATCCCCCTCCCTTTTGCAATAAACAGTTGAAGGCAAAAGCTCGCAGCGGGCACTGTTGACAACCTTCCAAGCATTAAAACTTTGTTGGCGCGAAACAGAAGCTAGTCAAAGCCAGCTGCTTTCATAGTGCAGAAACCCTGTTCAGATTTATTGTCAATATCGAAAGAAATGGCTGAGTCAGGTCCAGGTCCTTCAAGGGAGTCACTAAAACTCCCGAAAAAGTTAAGCACAAGATGCAGTTTTGACTTTCATTTCACAGACGTTGGCATTACTTAAAATGCTCTAGTGGCTGACTTTGTAACTAATACCCCCACTCCACCCGAAATCGTCAATCCATCGTTCAAGAAAAGTTGCCCGAGTAATAACAAGACATTCGAGAAGGACATTGATGAGCTTGAAACTAGCTTAATGTTAGCGAAAGGCGAAGTTCTTAAAGGGAGTAACTTCAGTAGAAAATCTCCAGAATGGAGGGAGACTAGGTCGAAGAAGAGAGGAGCCATTGTTGAGCGAGTTTGTCGCAAGAAACGACTTAGTTGCCCCAAACAACGGTGACCTTCCAACGTGGTAATGCTTTCTCTACTATGGATTTTATTATAGTCTCCTCAAAGCTGACCAGGAGTGTCAGGAATTGGGAAGTACTGGAATACGAGTCTCTTAGCGACCATCTATCTATACACAGGCTTTTTCGTTGCTTCAAATTTATATTAATCTAGATATAACAAAGACAGAGCATCCTGTAATGAAAATAGGTTAAAGGCTAAAGAGTTCCTGGAGGAATCTACGTTTATGAGTAGTTTAGGACTTTTATGTAAATACATACTTTTCCCCCTCTTAATCTTGAGCGTTGAATGTTTAGTGGAAATTCGAGAAGCGCCCCACAATTTCCGTACATCGAACTGCATATCGCCTACAAATAAATATTTTGCTTAAGTTGCATAAAAATTAATATTTTGAATATTAATTATTATTATTTATAATAATATTTATTATTATATTTTGAAAATTAATATATTGAAACAAATATTATTACACATTTAACTAAATTCCATATGAATAAATGAATATTTTGAGCACTTTCAAGTTTAATATATTCGACTTTTTGAATATAAGGGAAAAGACGGGCCAGTGGATGGTCACAACACATGTTCCTGTGGAACTTCACCCACTGAGTGGAGTGAGTCTGGTTCACGACCTATGAAAACCTCTGAGAGTCATTCTAACACTACTGTCGATTCAGGCAATGACATTCCATAATATACATTCATAATACGAACTGCTTCCCAACTTCCTCAGATACACAGACGAAAAGTGCAGAATGTTGAAGAGAGTGGCGTCACGTTTCTCTTGTTGACTTGTCACGATCTTGGACACTGGATTTAATATGGTTAATAAATATTTTCGTCGTTTTAATACATAGATTTCAGTTTTTAAGCACATAAGAAAATAAATACTCTTTCGGTTTTTTAGCACCTTAAAGTCCAAGTCCTACTTATGAGCATTGGCTGGACGAGAAGTGCGGAATCCCTTGAGGAAATAGCTTTGGAAACCAAAGATATAGTGGCAGCTGCGTGCGATGCCTCGATGCGCAGACGCAGAAGCCCTCGAAGCAAACTTAATGTCTATTGGTGGATGCCTGAAATGGTGGAGCTCTGCAAGAACTGCAACAAGAAGAGAAAACTAGCGACGAGAGCCAGGAGAAATCTCTCGCTCATAGGTCAGTTCAGGAGTTCTCGTAAACTACTCACCAGAGAGATTCAACGAAATAAAGCCAATGTTGGCAGAAGCTTGTAGAAGATATCGAAACGACCCCTGGGGCACGGTCTATTAAATCGTGACCAAGGAATTTAGGGCGGACTGTAGCACACTTAAACTAGACAACCCACCATGGTGAACCAAGAAATAAGCGGCCACTTCCCTACTAGGAATCACTGGGTAAGACAGAGAGACTTTTCTTTTGATGAAAAAATATTGCTTTAAGATGGAAGAACTACAGAGTACCGTGGCGAGCATGAAATGTGGGAAAGCACCGGCCTTAGATTTATTATTATTAAAGTTCGCTTTGAGCTAATGCTCGGTGGCAAACATGATAACAATTAAAATTAGAATTACTAAACATTTACAATTGGGTTTACTATTAGAATTAGGGGGTCGATATTATAGTTCCAATTTAAACGGAATCCCGAACTAGATATCAATATCGTTATAGAGTACCCCGAATGCTTGCTACCTGTGTTCTGTGGTGTACCCCAAGGTTCTAGGCATTGTCCATTTTTTATGGAATGTCATGTATGAGTTTGTTACATATAGAAATACCATAGACACCTAACTTAGCCTCTACGGTACGCAAACGATACTCTTATTCTACCGTAGTAATGATATCGACTTATTTGAGATGAAAGCGAACGAAACACTGTTTAGGGTGACAGGAATCTCTTGCACATGGCTGCGAAGAGAACTGAAGAGGTATTAGTGGAACTAGGGAGACTTCCGTTTTCCGAACATTTGACTGGGGGGCATGAACATCAACTGCAGGCAAGCAACTTATTTGGTAGTCGTGATCGACCACAGGCTCAGCTTTGGACCGCACATTAACAAGACTGCGGACAAGGCAGCAAACACAGGTTCCAATATCTCCAGGATAGTGCCAAATGAGGCAGGCCTGAGAGAAGTGAAGTGTAGAATGATCTCTTGTGCAGTTCATTCCCAAATGCGGTATGATCTCATTGTGGGCTGACAAACTCGGGAAAGCTTGCGTGCGACTGAAATACGCGCAAGAACAACGGAGGTTGGCGCTGAAATATAGTCAGCTTATCGAACGGTCTCTGACAGCACAGTGGAGAATAATAAAAGAGTCGGTTAAAGTTTAGTATACGGTACACGCTTAGAGAAGCTTTGCGGCGGGGCTTAAGCCCTAATTATTGTACGTGCTGTAATAGAAATCAGTAAAACTTACGAATAGGAGATGTTCATGGTTCGCCCTTCATATGATTTGTCCCCGCCGCATTGTAACGCCAATTTACTTTCAATTGCAAGTTTTCTCGCTTCGCTCGCCCGGATCCAAGTCACGGCGAGGCTCGGGCCTTCGGCCCTCGCGTTCAGTATCAACATCCTTGAGTCTATCCACCGCATAATTACCAATTTACTTTTCAAGAAAGCCTCCAAAAATCTGACTGCCTAGTTAACGCCGAAACGGCGCGAAGTGCCGGTTTAAACGACTTCCTTAGGTTGTACCGTATACTACATTTCAGCCAAAGAGTCTTCCCACCTTCAGCATGAAAAGAAAAGAAGAACGGCTCCGTACTTTGAAGCAACAGCCCAGCTACCTACCCGTCTCTACATGAAGTAATGTCTCAGGACAGTTCTCGCGGAGAGATGCATGGGCATAAGAAGAGAGGTTTTACTGAGTGGGAGTCTCATACACCGCGAGAATGATCCATCTTTATCCCTGACGGTGCAGAAGGCATTTTCCCCCTCGCAAAAAAAATTTAAAAAAAAATTATAACATCTTTTTTCTTTGCTATGGTGAAAGTATCATTAGGAATGAAACAAGACTTAATAAACGTGTTCCTATTTAGTAGTGATAAAAAAGAAACTTACGTTCTCTTAGAAATAAACGTGTTAAACTGAAGAAGAGTGGAAAACAAAACAACAACATATAAAAGTATGTGGCATTGGAATTAAAAGTAAGCCTAAAACATGTTTTGGTATTTCACATGTTTAGCGCAGATCCGCGGGGAGGGAAATGCAGGAAATCCCCGAGCCCCCTCCCCCAAAAAATCACTAACTATTAATTTTAACTTGTCACGAAACTTTCATTGAAGTGAATAAAATCGAATCGCAGCATGAGCTGAGTGTAGCCTGAAACATTTTAGAAAATCTGTAACATGATACATTCAACCAAAACATTAGTAATTTCCCCTCCCCAAATTTGTCTCATTGTAACAATAGTAACAACAAGAATTCAACATTTTTCAAATAGATAAACTTAAATGGAAAGGAATTGAAAGGAATACTACTTCACAAAAGGTAGACATAGTTTATCAGTTACCTGCAATTATTATTAACTTCAATTCAATGCTGTCAACATGCCATGAAATATAACTCTCTTATATTTTGCCAACACACTTGGAAGTAACATTAAATATAATAAAACAGAAATAAATCAACATTCTTGATAATCGAATTACCTTCAAGGCATTTGATTTTTAAATCCTCAACATTATTTGGGGGAACTTCATCCAATATTGGGTACCTAGTAATCAGCACTTAAGTAGTCATGTGGAAGTTGATAAGACCACCTGTGGCATACATTTACTAACAAGAGAAAGTGAACATGCATGACTACTTAAGAATTAGGAACGATGTAATATTCTTATTTTTCAATTTTCAATACATTTCATTTTTAGCATTAAGCACGACCTTAAGAATTCTAATACTTTGTGATATAACTCACACTGGTTTGGCCAACACTTCTGCAACTTATTAAGTGTATATTGTCATCTATTTTCAATTCATATTCACTGTACAATATTTGTAAATGGAATTATCCATATGTAACAATATCAAATTTTTAAAACACTTCAACAAACAACTATTTTACCAAAGGCAGAAGGTGTGGAATTCACTTCTAGTTTTGTTAATGAGAGAGGATGTTATACACAGAGCACCACAGCACTGAGCACCACAATAGTCTTTCTCTATGACTTCTAAATCAATTGGATGAAATTTTCACTTTATTTTAAACAATATTTAGGTGTGCACATGTAATACATATTCTGGAAGAATTTCAGGCACAATAGTGATTTCTCTTTGTGTCAAGATGTATTCCTGAAGAATAAAAATATGCTGACTGATTTTCTGAGTCCTTTTTGCCAAACCTATTTTTAGATATGCATTCTAGATTTGTAATACTGGTACCAAGAAAACGTGTCTGCACATGTCATTAAACATAAATAGGATAACAATTTAAGAAACTCATTTGATTACATGTGTCAAGAAATATTCTACTAACAAGCTCACCTTAGTAAATGATATTTCTGAGATATATTTATTTACCTTCATTTACTTATTTCATGATTCAACAACTTACTATAAACATGATAAAGATTATGTAAAATTTACAATTATCTAAATAGCAAACTTACTATTTTCCATTTTCAATGCAAATGCCTGCAAAGCATTTGTAGCTACATTTTGGCCCCAGCAGAGAAATCCGCAGTAGGCTATTTTATTTTAATATAAGATTCATTTGCTTATTATACTGCAACAATGAAGAGTAATAGAATACCCATCCCAGATTTAACTGTAGATATAAGATTCTGTCAATCTTAATATTGGTTTTTTGACCTTGTTTATTGTGGCTTTCTAAGATGGGTATTATGAATAAGAGCACCCAGAAGAGGGGGGGAGGGGGAGGCAGCAACAGGACCCAGACCCAGGCTTAACTGGGATCTAAAAATTATTTTTTGTTGGAGAAAAAATATATTTACTTCTAATTCAAATTAACCATTCTTGTAAGTTATTTCTGTTGCATGGATAAATGAATTCTGTTTACATAGAGAAGGGGGCAAATTTTTTTTGAAGTAATGGGCCCCCGTAGATCTACTACCCCAGGTCTCTAGTTCTCTCCAAGTACCTCTGATTATCAACTTGTCTATGAAGAAAGGAAGAGACAGAAAAAAAAGGAAAAGAAAGAAAGAAAACAACAACAACAAAACACCAATGAAGAAACAATTTTTCCAACTTTTCTAGATTGCAGCAAAATATTTGTATAAGTTGTAAATTAAAGTTCCATGCCAATTTTTTGTTCTGTAGCATACTATTTATTTTTAGTTTAATTTTCAAGTCCAATCACAGAGAATGCTCCATCTAATAGTATTTTGTTAGTTTAAAAAAAAAAGGTATATTATCTTTAAAAATTCAAATCTATAAACAAGGCAAAATGCTTGAGGTAGACCTAGTTCTTGACACAAATATTACTTAAATTATGTTTGAACAATACATAACAGATTAAAATTTCAACTGTGCTAAGAAAAAGCACTATACTTTCATTATATATCAAATACATGACAGATATGTCGTTGTCTATTTTTATAATCTAAACATTTAATCTATTAAGAGATGGGAGAGAAAATTACTAACACTTTACATCAATTGTAGTATTTTGTTAGTTCAACTATTTGTGGCAGTGTGTTATAAAATGAATATACCACGAGTAACATTTGGCTTATCAAACATAATTGTAGCTGTCTTGCAAGTATAGATCTTGTTACACAATTAAAAGAAAAATGAAACATTCAGCTTTCATTTAAAAATGCAAGTTCCCAATGAAATATTACATATTGTCATTATTAATATTATCATCCTAAGTAATGATCAGTGATGGGCTTTGCTTAAATCTGAATAAACGTTTCTATTGCTACTTAAAAATAATTCAAAACTTACGGAAATGTGCAAATTTTTTTTATTCTTATACTGTATGAAATCTCCAATCCACTTGTATTTTTGTTATAAATTTCATGAGAAATTTTAAGTAAGTCTCAATAGAAAGCTTTTGACAAATATATTTTCACTGTGAACATACAAAACAAAACGAAACAAAAAACAAAATCTGACAAATTTGGTCTCAGGAAATAATATTTCAGTACACAACAATTTTAATGTTAGCGAAGTTGTAATTATTCATAAACCATTAAAAATTAACTAAATGTTGAACATAAAATGAAGTTAGGGATCATCCATAAATTACGTAATGCTAAAGGTGAGTGTTAGTTCAAAGTTACATACACGGATATTTATCCTTTTAATTTTTCAATCTTTACAAAAATATAATTCCTTTTATTCACTTACATTAAAATATTTAAAAAATAAAATTAAAAAATATATACAAAATGAAATTCTGTTGTATTAACTGTTACAATGGAAATATTTTTTCATTAATGGTATACTATTGAATTAACTAATTAATTATTGAATTAAGAAAAATATTTGAAACTGCCCTGAAGTATATTCTACAATCTAAGTCAATAAGTAAAGAAGACAGGAACACCTAGAAGATTAATCTACTAGGTCTACTGAACCAGCACCAACCTAAACACCTGCAGTTCATGATGATGATGATATGATGATAATGAAGACTTTTGTGACTTGTGCATGCATCATCCAACAAGAAGGTACCTGTCTGGATCAATGGCAGAAATTTTTTTACCTATCTGTATCCTACCTTCCCACGGAAATTCTCCCCAATTCTTGTAGTTTGGTGCAATCAGTTTCACCAACTAATTCTGTTCAGTTGGTAATGTTTAGGTTTTATTTGGTAGGTATAATTGAATGTGCTTGAATTTTTTTATTATCATGTGTAATTGCACACAAATTGTAATTAAGAAACAAAGATAATTTGCCTTCACAAATGTTTGTTGTTTTGATGTGTATCATAAGCATCCCAACATTGTGCTTTTGCTGACGGAGCTTTTGAGAGAGTGACGACTAGAGCCCAAATCCTTGTTTATTTTTTCTATATTGAAATAAGTATTTCATCATTTTTTACAATAAAATTTTACGCTATTGCAGTATGAGAAAAATATTTTGATTCTTTTCACGGAAAGCGTTTTTTTTAAAGATGCGAACAAAAGATGAGATAGCTGATCATTGTAACCTCTGAAAATTCCATTGTAAACTGCACTTTTGGCATCTGCTGGACATGTGGTACTCTAGGAATCATGTTAATATTCATGGAATTGCGTTTTTCACAGTAAAACAGTTAGATGCTGCAATGATTTTCCTATCTCTTCTCTTTTCTTTGTTCACTCAGTATCAAAGAAAATGTATTGACTAGTCATGAAAGTAGTAGTTTGCTGGCAAAAAAAGAAAATACAAAAGTACTAGTTTTACGCACACAACGAATTTATATATATATAGATATATATGAAATGCTGAACTTCTTTAATTATTGTAAATTTTAATAAAAAATGAAATAAAGTTAATACAAATTATTTTTCTTTTCTACAATTTGATGTAAGCATAATGTAATTATTCGGAGAGGTCAAGCTTGCATTACTGGGGCATTACAGATGGGAGGGATATCCAAAATTCTCCAAATCACGTAATTAATGGGCAACCCCTCAAAACAATTTTATTTCAGGATTTTCCTGTCTTTTTATGTGACCTTGAGAACACCATTATTTCTCAAGCACATTCCCATAAAAAAAAGACACTTAAGAAAGTAAATATACATGGTCTTTGCTTCTTGCCAATGTATATAAGATACATCAAGTTTTAATGTCAGTTCATTAACTTCATCTTTACGTTTACAGAACTGGATATAACAGCACTTTAAACTAAACCCATCACCTTTCAAATAATCACATGCACACATGAAAGTACAACATCCAAACAATATATTAATAGTTAAATATCAATATTTCATTTAAAAAATGTTTACACATACATCCACTCCTAACAATCTTTGTTTGTAAAAAAAGTATTGATCTCAAATCGAGTACATATGCATTACACATACTTCAAAATTAACATAAAGCTAGCAGATAATACAATATACACATTAACAACATAACAACATGTCTCTATTCTAAGTGACTTTACCATATTTTTCATTGGCATTATTTTTCCTTGACTTGTACATATAAAAGAAGTGCCTGCTTTTGCAGTGATTCATTTTACCAATTTCTAATGAAATACTGAACAATCACTGAAGTCTGATACTTTTTATAGATTGGCATCAAGACTCCTTTCTACAATAAAATTCTAGTAAAAGTTGGAGGCCTCTGTCTTAGAAGAAACACAATTGTAAGGTATATTGTTTCTTTCTTTGTGAAATAGCAAGCAGATTGAAGAAAAATATTACTGGCAATCAGACTGTTCACTGAATATGTCTGAGAAATGAGATAATACTGATGATATTAAGCATTTATATTCCACTCTGCACATGAATATATTAAATTTAAGAATAGTTTTTTCAAGAATCATATTTCTCAATTGCTAATGACAATTTATTAGTCTTCAAAAAGCAAATAATTTTTACTTTGTATCCGAAAAAACTCTCGTACTGATATGTTATCATTTTTGAAAAGAGAAAAGGAAAAAACTCGTTCTGATACACAGTTGTTTTAAAGCATTATGCCAAAAAAAGGATATTTTGTCAAGTTTTTAGACATTGAAATTAAGGAAGAAAAAGTCCCATTAGTATTAGAAGTGACAATTGTTGTCCATATTGATAATTACTGCACACAAATTTAATACAATTCCAATTATTCAAATCATAAAAATTACTAAGAATTCCAGTATGAACAATTTCAAAAGTTGCATTTAACCTCTTAAAATGTGACCAGTAATTCTTTATTCATTTTGCATATTGTGTATTTTTCCCAATATTTTTCATCACTTTGTTGTTTAACTGTCATTAGCATGAAGATATTTTATTTTACCACAGATCAATAGCAAAGCTTTGATGTGCACTTTCCATTATATTTTCTCCTGACGTGAAAACTATTTCTAGATAGAAGGCTCAAGAGTACATTAGCTGAAACATTTTGATGAAATTTTCCTCTAAAAATAAGAATCTATCCTCCAACAATTAAACAAAACATAAAAACTTTTGAAAATAAAATTACTTGTGAATAAATGAAAATAGTTTAGTCGTAGGTCTCAGATTCTTGTTGCACAAGTTTAAATCTACGTGGACTTTTGACACACATTGAACCACCTGGACCATCTAATGATAATCGCCCTTTCATGCTCAAATAACGCTTGATATAACGAGAAACAAGTATTTGAGGTCTTGATTGCCACTCATCCAATACTTCTTTAGGGGCTAATACCTGAAACAAAGGAAATTGTGTATTTGAAGTTATTTTAATATGTAGTTTCAGAGATAAATGGAATATATTTTGAACAAGGAAATAGGGCAGAAGAATAGACCAAGGAATGGAAGGAAAGTGAGAAGTAAGAGGAAATATTTTAGAGGTAGCAGATTTACAACCCTTATAAACAAATGTTCCAACATGTGCTTAATCTGTAATTTGTGTATTTTAGTTCTTACCTGATCATTTTTAAGTCTATCCAAAAGGGTAACACAAACAACAGCTGCTTTTATTCCTGCATGATGTGTCAGAGCTGCAAATGATAATGATTCCATTTCGATGTTTACAACGCCTGCCTTATGAATCTGGGTCATATAATGCATTTTATCAGCCTCTGTATAATCACAGAAGGCTCCATCCAGTCGACCTTGACCTGAGAAATTAAATGAAAGAAAGATTATACAATCTACAATAGAAACAAATAAGCAAAACAAAACAACAACAACAACAACAACAACACAATCTTTTAACAATTTAATTAATCAACTTAATTCATTTTTAAAATATCTTTTACCTTCATAAAAGTCATATGTACACATGGTTCTGCCTGTTACTGTATCATAAGGATCTTCAGCACTAGCAAGACTTTTTAATTCACGAGCTAATTTCTTATCAAGTTTGGCGGGTCGCTGAAGAAGTTTACCCAGTACAGGCTTCAAAGGAAAAACAGAAAAGAAAGGCATCTTAAACTGGTTTCAAGCTTTATTGTACCTGAAAGACAAACCACTAAGTCTATAGGTTTACCAGTTCCAATGTAGGCCTCAGCAAGCCATCAACAGCATCTTCTGAGATGACAACTGTTCCACCTTCAATTCCAATCCCTCCACAAGTCCCAATGCGGAAAAAAATTGGATCACGAACTCTGGCATGGTACATTAATTTTATGACTTCATGAAGAAGGATACCAACAGAAGGAATGCCCATTCCATGCTGAAAAAAGAAAAAAATAATTATTTTATATGAAAACGATGCAAATACATAATCCCATACCAAGTTTATGCACAATGTAAACATTTTTTTCTTTACCTACATCATTATTATTCATTTTACTACAATATCTTTCAAAGAAAAATTATCTTGCACTAATCAGACTAATGATAGGCATAATGAATACTTCACACAAGCATCAGTCTAAGCATTTAAATTCTTACAAGTTTCTTGTTAATAAATATGTATTTTGTAACAGAATTTTTGTATTTTAACACAATACAGCAAGGCAAATGACAATACAATTAAATTATTCAATGGAAATCATCAATTGTATAAAAATTAATGATATTACTCTCCCATTTTTTGTCAATTTTTAAAATTGTTGATTGCATGTTATATTAATTTCTTCGTTGTTGAAGGAGGAAAGTGGTTCAACAAATATTTCAAGAAATGAATATTATACAGAAGCACATGTGTAACACCACCATACACCACTATGGTAAGTCCTACTCTCTTAAGTACTATGATGTTTTTGAATGAAGCATGAACATTCAATGGGGGGGAGGAGGACAACCTTGGAAATGTAATTTCATACCTCCAGGAAGGTTATATTTCCTTGCAAAGGAAAACCTGAAAGACATTGCTGTGAAAATCTTTTCTAGATGAGAACTTAAAGGCAGGGAGGATCAAGTGAAACAGAAAAGTCAGAAAAATATTAAAATTATATCAAGTAAAAAACCATGAAATCAAAGCAATTGTGCATGTAGAGATGAAATTTAATACAGTCATGAAAAATAATTAAAATTAATACACAAGCTACAATATACAAAATGTTTTCTTACACTGATTGCCAGCACTGGTCCCACTTTGTACATGGAATAACGATATGAGTACCGGCTTATATCAAGTAAGGTGGTCCCTGCAGGTAATTTATGGCCAATTTCGTCCATAATAGAGAAGGCAAATTGCTCCATGCGCTTCGGAGTTCCTCCCAGACATACAAACTAAAAAAGAACATTTTAAGTATTTGATTAATAATCATAATTACTATTGTACTAACTGAAACAAAAGAAGTGTAAACATTGTCAATGACACATTCTCCAGCACTTTTTATAAAGAGAGATATTAAAAATTGATGCTTCAGGTAAATCCACAGCCATTTCATGAAGAGGAGTTTCACAAACATTTTCTTAGTTTTTGCTTAGAAATCTCTTCCTTTAAAGTAATGATTTTGTTTCCAGTTATAAAAACATAAAAAATAATTACTGTATCAGCTAAAATTAGATAATCAAAAGTAGAACTAAAAGGAATAATTAATAAAAGTAGAATTTTTCTCACCTTTACATCTCCAAACATGCTCACTAAGTCATGAGATTCACTCCCCAAGGCCAAATGGTACAAAATATCTTGATCCATAAGTTGGATGTGAGGATTTCGCAGGCGTACTGAGCCATCAGGATACCTGGAACATTTTTTAATAAAGCAAAAATTATTACTGTACTTTTACTTGTCCACTGAAGATCAATAAAAATTGCATCATTTATTGCAAATGAAGTTTTTATTTTATTCTTTTATAATTTTATGAAAAATATCAATTTATGCTTATTTTAATCTTTATTGTAGTAATATATTGCATTTAATTTAATGTCCCACAGAATCAATGGCATATCCAAAGAGAGGCCAAGGGGGCCATGATGTCCATACTTCATACCTTCATATCCCCTCCCCCAGGCCAACATTGTTTGGAATTTTATGTAACTTATTCAAAATAACTACCATATACATCATCATATCCAAAGGTATTCCCATCTTCAATATACTCAGACATTTTTTTATTTCATACTAAAAATAAAAATACAAAAAGCTTTTTAAAAGTATTTTCTGGGGGTGGTGGTGTCTGAATAAAATGAATGAATGAATGATGAATTGTGAGAAGGAGGGAGACAATGGGATAAGGGGGAAAAATGAGGGAGAAAAACAGCTTGGATGAACTGCAATAAATAAACATGTTAAGGAATATACAATATGGCATTAGAGAACAAATTACGAGGAAATAAAGATGTAAGTTATTCAAGAAAATCTGGTCTCTGCAATGGAATTACCTGGAAAAGGTTGATATGAGTTTATGTAGTAATAAATGAATATTGTTATGATGAAACCTGGGAGGGGCAGAAAGATTATGAAAGAGAAGGCAGCACAAACCTACAGAATTGAAGATGGTAATGCTGTACTATTTTACAACAGTCTCACGAATAGGAAGGGGAAACATACTTCAAGTGTAAAAAGAAATAGTATTTCCACTCAGGATTGTGGTATTACTTGAATCTTCTCAATGAAGTTTCTTTGGCACGAGAGTAAAGATGTAGTTCTTTACAGGTTTCTAAGATAATTAATTAATGCTAAAACGAATGTGTGATGTATTTTAATTATTTGGTGAATTTTACAAGAACGACCAGGTTTTGCAATTGGTGTCAAGTCCGAGTGGGTAATCGACCCCATTCCCCCCCTCCATCTCCCACCACTAATGTATATGAAAGGAAAAATACAAAATATCTTTTTTCAAATTGTCATGACTATAATTAAATTGTAAACACATTTATTTTATGTAACTTCAGCAGTTCATTTTTGCAAAAAAAAACAGCGTTACGCTTTACATTTTTTAAATATAAACTCATTTAACATTTTTTTCAAATCGATTTTGTGGGTAATGTTGCTATACATATGTATAATTCGCATACTGTTCGCAATACTGTTGAGTCGATCTTGAAACATAGTTGATTGCATATATGTTTTGAGTTGACGCAATAACGAGAAGCTACGGGCACAACGTACGTTTCCAAGAGCGCTCGTATGCAGTTTCGCATAAAGTACACGGTTAATCTACGACGCCCATTAAGTAACTCGTGTAAAAAACAACAACAACAACAACAAAAAAAAAAACAAGTGTTTCCACTCAGGGTTTTGATATTACTTGAATCTTCTCAATGAAGTTTCTTTGGCACTAAAGTAAAGTAAAGATGTAGTTGTTTGCAGGTTGAGAAGATAATTAATTAATAATGAAACAAATATGTGATCTATTTTAATTAGGCGGCGTAGGGCGGCGTGGTAGGCGTCGATGTAGCTTACATCAGCTTTAGTTGACGCGCGTCAACACTTTTGCTCGTGTGACACAGGCCTAAGAAAAAAAAAAGATTTTACAAACACCCGTACTTTTCAATTACATGTCTGTTCTTTTTAAATACTCGCATGAAAATTTAATTTGGCGCGCTATTTATTTCACGAGTCGTTAAAACTACCCCTGATGTTTCAGCATATTTAAAGAAACAAAAACAGAAATCTGCACGGAATTTTGCGCAGAAGTCTATCTCAACATTGAAGAGCGTCAAAATATTAAACTTTAACAGCAGCTACGTTCAGTACCTGCTGTGGATACTGGTAGTGTGAAAATCTCAAAGGAATGAAAACGCAAGATACATTACCTTGTCGGTACAAATTTACCACGAAAGTAATTTTATTATAAAATATTTTGCATTGTCGAAGGGCCAGATTTGCAACCTTCGACAATGTTCGCGTGAAAAGGGTTCTCGACACTTCTCCCTTATCGTACAGAACGAAAAGAAAGCGACTTATACGAGATGACGAACGACAATGCGAGAAGAATGGCGTCGCATGTATAACTTCGAACTTTTAAAGCGAATTGACGTTCCGCTTTGGGTGCCCAAATTCATGTCGAAGGTTCTAGTCTTAGGCCTACGTGATTAACATAAAACGTCCTAGAGCCAGTCCAATGCATAATTTCAACACAGGTAATAACAAAACTTTTTCATTAATAAAAATATGCAATTCTCTTTTGAAGTGTGAAATAGAATGTTCTCGTTCCCACAACTCGCGACGTCTGATTCAATTGGGTACGCTAAGGGATCATACTATCCTTTTGTGTCCCCCGTATACACTAGAAATACTTTAATTCATACTAGGTTTTGTCTTTGGCCGTCTCGAAAACAATGCGGAAAGTACTACTTTATCACACTGAAATTACTTTCCGCACAATAACAATGATATGAACATAAATAAATTAATAATGAAATAAACTGTATAGTATACAGTAAGTACAGAAACACTTTATACACTTTATAGATAACAATAAGGCAAATATTCAGAGGTTTCTGTATTCTCCCTAAAAATTCAGCGGCACTGTTGATGAAATCCTGTTCATTATTCCAGAATATACAAAATGGAATAGAGTATGAAATAAAACCTTTTACGACATACAGTGTTACACTATTCGATTTAAAATTCCAGCCTTGGCTCCGAACGTCGCCTCGGCTGGAAACATCACAATCATAATGTAACACTTCCCGTCCTGGTATCGTAAATTACTATTATACTGGCAAGCTCCTTTGACGTGTTGGTCTCTACATCTGCATGGTCTAGAAGTAGTCTTTGGCTGTTGATATAGTGCAATTCAAAGCCATGAACTATAGTCCTTTGTTATTTTCTGAAGAGTACATCTTTGTTACAATTATGCACAATAATTTCATTGTAGTTGATCACAACACTGTTAGTTCAGAGAATTTTGGCCGATTTATTTTCCACATGCGGTAGTTTTAGTAAAATTACTTCAGAAGGAATTTTATTTCATTGTAAGTTCTAGCATAATTAAAATATTTTGTGAAATTTTGGGTGTTATTTTCTACACTGCAGTGCTAGATGAGTATTACTCATGTAAAATTGTTTATTGCACTCTAAAGAGGCAATGTGCTGCAACGATGGAATTCCCTCTGCTTTCTTTCAGCCGAAAGAGCAGGTGGCGAATTTCCCTAGATAGATAGTTTTATGTTTGTGTGTGTGTGTGTGTGGGGGGGGGTGGCGGCTGCTATCATTGGTCCCCTTAGTGTAGTATATGTATGATACTTCCCAGGAGGTTGCTTGCGGGGTACCTCCGCCAATCTTTAAGCTCCCGACTGGTCTACCGACGTGTGGTAGTGTGATACATCTAAGTGTGTTTGAGTGCGTGTGTCTAATGAGAGACTAGAATGAGAAAAGGCGGATTGCGCGGCGTCTGTAGCCCGTTTATTAGGGTACTGTTCCGGCATTCGCCTGGTGTTGATCGGAGAAACCACAGAAATCCATACCGACCAGAGCAGCCGATCGCTAGAATTTTTCTCCAAACTACGTCCGAATCTAACCTAGCTGTGTTGGCTAGTGTCGAAAATCCGCCACCATCGGAAATCGATTCCTAGGACCTCCCGGACAGAAACACTCCTTGCAGGGCCTCTGACCGGGAGGTCCTATATTCGAGTCCCGACGGTGACAGGATTGTCTTCCTCGTCCTATCCTCTTCCCTTACTTGCACTCACACTACCATGCACCAGACTACTTCACATGCCGGGATTCCGATCGAGAGCTAAGAGCTTGTCCCAGCTGTGCCGGTGAGAGATACCTGCTTGGGGATAACCCCGCAAGCCGGCGTTAGGTCGGCGCCGGATCTCGCCATCCAACATGGGAAGCCACCGCCACCTCCCGAGGCAAACATGCACCACACTTACGGAACCAACGACCTTATTAGTTGACAGGCCTGGAATCACTAACCATCAACCAATGGTCAAGACAGTGGTGCAGTGGAATCAATTGTTGCCTCGCGCCGTCTCAGCGTGCATTTCCCCTCGAGCAACGTTCCCCGTCGACCGCACGGCCAGTGCAGGCCCAATGGCCAGCGTCCCCCATGCAGCGGGGGGAAGGCCCCCGATCGGTGGCGGCGGGGGCGGGGCTGGGCGCTGCTCGCGACCCGTCGCCCAATTACCTCGTCAGCGAGGGCGCTTCCTCCTTGTCTTGCTTCTGCTCGCACTGCGGGCGGTCGCAGCCGTTCTGCTGCTGCTGCTGCTGCTGCTGCTGCTGCTGGCAGCTGCCCGCCGACGCCGCGCGCGGCTCCTGGTGGTCCACCGCGGAGGACGCGGCGTCCACGCTGCGCCAAGGGCGACGCCCGTTCCCTCAACCTCCGTCGCTTTCCCTTCCCCGGACTCCCCGCGCTTTTAAGATCACTTCTCTAGTGGAAACGGGGGCTTCAAAATTTATTCTTATTCTGCGATATATACAATCCTACCCGCGGCAGGTATCAGCTATTGGCTTCATCCAATCGGAAGCATGAACGTCACCCTAGCGACGTCACCCTAGCGACGTCACCCTAGCGACGTCACCCTAGCGACGTCACCCTAGCGACGTCACCCTAGCGACGTCACCATAGCGACGTCACCATAGCGACGTCACCATAGCGACGTCACCATAGCGACGTTCAATCTCCCGATTGGATGAAACCGTCAACAGCTGATACCGGCCAGGGGCGGAGTTGAATAAATCGCAGTATATTGTTAGGGCCTGTTTCACCATCTGTTGTGTTAAACGTCGTTTATCTTCAAGTTAATCTCGGGTAAGTTGTTCGGAAGTTTCACCACGTATTTAAATTGCAGGTTAAACTCCGGAGTTAAACGCCGCTTCGAAGATGATTGCGTTTGACTGCTTTGCGTTTCGATACTTGTGGTCTCGTTTTATAATGATGAAATGATCAGAAACACTAAACGGCACACGTCGAAAATTCTGCTGCTCCTATACACTGTTCACTCCCACCCAACTGAAATTGTAAGAAGGCTACGGTAAATTATTCAGAGAACCTATTATTTGCATGAATATGATGAAGTCTACTTTGTTGAGTATTTATGTTTGTTAGGAGATTAAGCATTTGACTCTTTTGCAATTTCAGTTTTTTTCTTGAAAAGAATACATGTATATACAAAGAATATTTTACTACTATAGTTCGCAGAAAACGGTTATGAAAAATATTTTTTTATTTACCTGTCAGATATGTAAGCGTAAAAAAGTTACTCTTTATTCTAAATATTCACATTCAAGAGTTTTTTAAAACGTATTTTCATAAACGCTCTAATATCATTTTAGGTGAATTATTTAATGAAATCAGTTATTAGTTGACTTAATTGCGGTATATGATTGTGTGCAGCAAAACAACATCTCACAGTGAAGTTGCTGCCGCTGCTTAGAATGGATGATTGAAAAGAGAGTACCTCACTGTACCGCGAAAAGTAGCCACCAATTTGGCAAGACAACAGTTTTAAAAACGGATTTGTAAGCAGATGCACGCACTACAATATAATTGCGATTATATTGTAGGTTTAAATTTAATCGGGATTATTTAAATATGATCAAGAAAAATTCAACAAAATGTGGTGAAATCGGCCCTTAGAAGAAAAAATCCAATTACGAATAAACCAGAGAATATTCTAGTTGAAGGGGACAAAAAAAAACAACATTTGAGCAGATCAGTACACTACTCCAAAAGAGAAGAGATCTGAAGTCAGCTATTTTTAAGTTCTCTCTAATTTTTTTAAAGATTTCCAAGATCGGACAGTTTCACAGATTTTTTCGAAAGATTCAGTATCAATTTGGGTGCACTGGCATGTTTACTTTTCAGTCTGGCAAAGCTGGGTCAATGACCCCCATCTCGATCAGGTTTTCGTCCAGTTTCCCTGATCCTTGATCAACTGCTGAGATGGTCCCTTGTTTTGCCTCTCGACATAAATGTAACTTCAATTTAACTTCTTTCCATAGCACGTCATGCACAGTTTTTAACTGTTTCTGACGTAAATAAATATAATAAATAAATAAAAATAAATAAATATCTAGCATAAAATACTTTATCGAAATATATTTCAATCTTGCATTTCCTCCACATTTCCATTTTGAAAATTTAACTTGATAATATTGTCAGAGACTCATTTTTTGAAATAAAGAGGGGATAAGTTATGATTAGGGGGCGGGTTTTAATTAAATGTATTTTTTTGTTTTCACTTTAGAGCAATGCCGTTTAGTTGTGAAATTTATTTTATGTTATGACAAAACGAAATGACACATTTTTATATGTTATGCGAAGCTTGAACAAAAGGAAGCATACTGTTACATCAGTAACATACCCAACAGGTTGAGTTGTTCATCTGAAGTGGTTTTGATAGAAGTCTTTACGTAATTTTTCTTTATTTTAGAGCATTTTCTGGATCATTTTGGCAATGTTTTAGGTCATCAAAATCCGCTCCCTAGTAATGATCATTCCAGTTATGTGAAATCTATAGGGTAGAGTATTAAACATTTATTTACTTAACTCTCCTCTGGTTGCATTTTTCTTTGATTGGGGACAAAATAGAATCAACAATAATAATGTTTCTGTAACACTAATTTAGAAGGTATGAAGTACTGTTAACGAATTATAGGTGACGTAGCGGCCCAAAACTGAGGTTTTAGGCAGTACAAGAGATTTTCGCATATGAAAGGTTAAAAAGATTTATTCCTTATGAGAACATTCTCTATCTCGAATGCAGTTCGGATGAGCAAATAATCGGTCTTGTGAAATCGATAAGTGGGCTCCTTCTGGTTGATACGTGAAGGAAAATAAGCCAAATAATATATCTAGTGTCAGAAGACATAAATTTTGCGGACTATCGAATTAGACAATTTAGCGTAACTCGATTGGGCAATTATTTCCTAAGTTGTCAGGGAGAAACGAAAACAATCAAACAAACGATTGCAAGACAAATAAATACCATACTTGATAATTTGGAAGTAATAAAAGACGCAACATGATTTATAAATGAACTAATACTATTTTGGCAAGCTAGAATTCTTATTTCAAACAAGTTGCAAAGTAATTAAAATTATCACATTTTACTATCTTCGTCACGATCTACAGTAGACTTTGGGATCTTACGGTCGCTTGGCAAGCAAGACTCGACCTTATAATGGTAGACAGGAATGAAATTTAACAGTTTTCATCTTTCCAAGATTTAACTTTCGTTAATTTTAGAATACCTTTCCTGTCCAAACCATTAGCTAATTCCACCTCTAATCCTGTGCATTAAATATGATAAAATATTTTTAAAACATCCTTTAGCTTGTTACAAAATTTTCAATTTGGTTTACATAAAAATATCTATAAAATGAACATTATATGAATGTTATTTCTACAAAAATTCGGATCATGCGTGCATAAAAAAACGTTTAGGATTGGAAAAAGTTTGCCTTCGCTGGAGCTTCTGGATACTTTGTTCGGCCCTTGAACTCGAGACCGCAATTTGTCTCACAGCCAGGACATACCAGACATGCTTTCTTCTAGAGAAGAACTTGCTACGCGTTTCGTAGACGGGTTAGGAAAGGTAGAAGTTAAAATAACATTCAGATTCTTCTACCTTGAGCTCCATTTCATTCTTTGACGGGAGCTTAGCTATTACAGATCTCTACTACAGCAAAAACATTCTATTATTTTCTATTGAAACGGGAATCCGTATTATGATAAGGGTATTTTTCACTTTATTATATATTAAGAAATAATGCATAAAGTAATGCGAACGAAAATTACGAGGAGTCCCGACTACCTCTAGAAAATGGAAAAATGAGGGGTTTAAGAAATGTCTTAAGTATTTTCTTCGCGCTCTTAAAGCGAATTCTCACAAGTGTGAATGCACTCATGATACTTAGAGATGGCAGATTTGAGCAAATTGCTAAAAATGCGAAATGTTACAAAGAACCGAGAAAATTAGTAATTTATGTTTGACGGTCGGTACAGAATATTTCTACGGTTTTCAATCTGCGATAAAATTGTTCGTAAATTGCGAAATCACGTAGAAAGTGCGAAATTGTAGTGACAATGCGATATACTTGCAAAATTGCCTTTTATGCTTTCCTTCGTGTTCGTTCTCTAACTAGGGATACGACATCGCCAACCGATCGATGTTTAAGAACATTTAATTAGACTGTGGCTAATAGTGATGAAGCTGAACTATTATTCAGTCAATATAGTTGAATTGTTACTGACAGAAGAAACAGGTTAAAGGAAGAAATACGTTCTCAGCTTATTTTCCACTTCTTGTGATACAGATTGACAATACATTTTTACACAAGTAGATTTCATTTAACAATATACATGACCTTTTAATTTAAAGTTGTATCGTTTCAACAAATATTTAGAAACTGCAAGACAATACTTTTGTTCTCCTTTGAATAAAGTTCAGAAGCCTGTTCTTTACAAGGCAGGAATCATTCTATGGATTTAAAATTACTGCTTTAAATATTTGTTGAAGTCCACAAATGATGAAATATTAAATTAGTTCCCCTATTTCCTGATTTCATTATAATTCCATCAAAATACTTTTTCTCTCGAAGAAATCACCCTTAATAACCAAATTCTTAGCAAATGCTACAAAATGCTAAATGTTAATCTTTATAGCGCTATAAATTGCAGTAGACTTGTTTTCAAAATGTGATAAAAATTTAAAGTGCTACATTCTACCATCACACATCATCAATGATTTGTTAAAACCCTATAGTCCACTTCAGACTTTGACCTGACATCTGCGCGCTGGCGGAACCGCCAGAGTTTCTAGATCGAGAGGAAGGAGTCATCAGTCCATCGCCCGCCTCTAGGAATAGAAGTGGGAGTTGGAAGAGGAAAGGAAGAAATTGCTCGCTGTCACAGAAACAATCGTTCAGGGCAGCCAACCTCTCGAATTCTCATCCAGACAGAGGTTGATCGATCCATCTATCTAGCTGGTGTCAAAAATGCTCCCAACGTCGGGACTCAAACCAAATTCTCTATAGACAATATAGGACACTTTGGATCTCTCGCATACTATTAAAGGGTGACAATTCTCACTACCGAACCTGGCGACGAATGCAGTTCTGCGCAAATCTGCGACAAATTCAAATTTCAGTACGTGAACAGAACCTTTTGGAGTTTTGTGGTTTCTAATACATCTATTATTTACATTACTATTACTATCATTATTTTTCTTTTTGTTTTATATTTATATGTATATAATTTTATATTTTTGGAGTAGAAAAGTAAATACACAATATCACAAGCAATACAAAACAGTGATTTGGTATTTTAATATCTGAATTTAATTGGAAAATGATAATTATTTGCATAATAAAAAAGTTACAACCCGAAGTTTGTAAGGGATCATACGCATCGTGACTTACATTATAATAGAGCAAGAGTATTCTTCCTTGTTCTCATCAGGAAATCGAAAAAAGAACAATTCTTCCATAATTCATAACTTGTGTAATGAAACACAGCTTACACCAAGTCTCTGCCATTTAAAAAAATTACTGACGGCCAAAGGAAACTATTTTAATCCCTCTGCGAAATGTAAATAAACTAGAAAAAATATTTCAAACTTATACACACATATATATTTCGCACTTGATATCACAATGGTTATGCACACAGGTTGGGCATCTTTGGCGGTAGCTTCAAATGTCGCCTATTGTATCGTTGAGTGTCATGTATTGTCTCTATAGTATTTGCTCAAATAGAAGACTTGCCGATCTGCGAATATTCAATTGCGGACTCCTAACTATTCATGATATTCAAAATTGCATTTTAATCAGAGAATTTTTGTAAAACATAGACATGCCCTTTATCTTGATGTCCCACATAATTATTGAGCACGAATATTCGAATCGGTAAAATCAGCGTGAAACCGACATGTTGTCGACTGTATGGCTGTTTATCCGCAGAAAACTGTTGACGAAGATAAGTTTAATCGTATCTCCAATGGTTGCCAAGACAACACTTATGACCGACTACATCGCCCCTGACCTTATTTATTTTATTAGTACTATTATATTAAAATATTTTCGGTGAAAATTGTAAACAAGTACACAAAAAGTTTAAAAGTCAATTTCATTTTTCATATATTTTCCAAATATTTACGGAAAGTAAATATTAGTTTATCCATTCCACAATAACTGTCATATTTGAATTAATTAATATTATATTTAAATTAACAAATATTCTATTAATGTATACAAAATGTGTTAAAACAATTATAACATAACATTGTAATATCACTACATACATTTTGTCATCACTATATTTATTTTATCTTTCGATGCGTTTTTCATAAAATAAATTCATAAACAGGTGTTTTGTGCAGTGTCACTTCAAATACTGATCTTCCTATATCCCCACACCATAATACTTTCCCAAACAATATCCATTCTCCTTCCAAACTTTGATGTATGTTCTGAGGCTCTAAAATTAATGACCTATCCCCTCCAGTAGCGAATCTAGTTTCTATGGATGCACACGTTTTAAAAAGAAATCTGTCATTCATTTAAGAGAAAGCAACGTCTGATGGAACAACTGAAAATTATTAAATGAGCGCTACCTTTCAGAGTAAGGATTTGCTTGGATAAATGGCTAATCTATTTTGGTTGTTGGTACGTGAGGTTATCTGAGGTCTCACAGGGCAACGAAACTCCAGTTACAGGATAAGAGGCGCGTGCCACAGCGAGGCTCCACAGTGGGCGGGATGGGTAGAAGGTCAAAATGCTTGCGAGTGAAACGTAATGTTTCAAATCAACGCGTGCTGACTTCACTTGCTTACAAGAGAAACAGAACAGAAACAAACATTACGGTGTGTCACAATTTTACCATTAACACAATCTGAATGTAAGTTAAGTAGTTTTTAGAATGAGATCGTCCTTATTTTGAACAGGAATACCTAATGACGTAAAGTAAATGGCCTTATTGAATGCTGAGGTATTTTAGTTCTCGTACATAATGTCGCCAAATAATGAATATTCAATTTTGTTTCTAGTCCTCATAACTTCGAAAAGTTTCTTCTCATATGTCCGAAACGTTCCGAAAGCCTTCCTCTAGCTCAGTACAGAAGGATACAAACATTGTTTTTAAAGGTAGCAAAAGTGTTATTCCCATAGCATAAATAAATTTGATTTATTATTTCTTTGTTTATGATTGTTTTTCTAGATGCAAAACAATATTAACTTGGTAAAACGGCAGAACAATTTGCAATTTTTTATTGAGTAGACAACTCTTCAATCTCATAGCAAAGTTTCCTTTTATACTGAATAGTTTTGAGTGATTTGGGATTACTAAAATACTTAATATTTATGAATCTATTTAAGGGATGTTTCTCCTGCACGTTTTGTCATGATCCTGTGCAATTCAACGATTTAAAAATAGAACTGAACAAATATTACCACATTAAACAAAAAATCCATGTAGATACTTCAAATTTTAAAGCCCAGAAACTCATGTTTCCCTCGTATGGCTGGGGGTCCTTCAGACTGCTCATAATAATAAAAAAAATCACTCAAATGTTTAAGAAATATTCTGATAAAAACAAAATCTATGAAAGCATGTGCCAAATTTTTGTATGAAACTGGAATGAATTTTATTCCTCACTCAAATATTAGCTTCAAACCCGCCTCTTTAGAGTATTACCTATTTTTCACATCAATTTCGTCTACATTATAAAACATTAATGACAGCTTGACAAGAACGGTATGACTTTTTAATGGCAGACAGGAATTAATTTAACTATTTTCGTCTTCTCTATTTTCGAGACTTAACTTTCGTGAATTTTAGAATTCCTTTCCAAAATACTGAAATTAGTTTGCTAAAGTGGTTTATATTTTTAAAATTATTTGTATTAAACATTTTTTATAATAAAGAAATAGGAACTCTGATTTAATTCTTTATTTGGATGACTTTCAATTTTAAAGTATTTATCATTCATGTTATTTATTTGCAAATTCTGCAAATAATCTTCCAACCAATGTAATAAACTTATTTTGTCCCCCATGAAGAGAAATACGACAACCAGAGAAAGGGGCGTGTTCACACAATTTGCAGTCGTGCATAACTCTGCGCTTTCCAAGGTCCAGAGTGACTGGGCGCCTGACTGGGAGGTCACGTGACGACGTCCACCAACGATGTTTGTAAACATGCCAGCGCACCGGGTAGCGAAAGTCGTTTCGCCTTTGCATTTGCCCACACCCTCCCTGCCCTCCACCCCCCACACCAACTCCGTCCCTCGGGAGCGGCGTGCTCAGCGCCGGGGCACCAGGCGCTGTGACCTTGGGCAACGCACACGTACGTGCGAGCGTTCGAGCAAGAGGCGTGGCTTTTGAACGAAGAAAGAAGTAACTTGCCAAAACCGTACTGCAAAACAATACACTGCGTCCAATCATAATAATAAAAATAAAATAATAATAAATAATAATAATAAATAATAATAATAATAATAATACTAATAATTAATAATAATAATAAATATAATAATAATAATATCAATAATAATCTAATAAATAATAATAATAATAAAATAATGAATAATAAATAATAATAATAATAAATCATAATAATAAATATAAAATCCGATCAGAAAGCCGAGATCGCTAAAGCATTAGTGTCGTAATGGTTTCGGACCAGAAGATCGCGGGTTCGATTCCCGCCTCGACCAACGGTGTATTTGTGTATGTCTGACTGTGTCGTACTTTCAATCCTCATTATCATTATCATCATCATAATCATTTCATCTTCCATACCCCCTGGGGAATGCAAATCTGACTCAGCTAAATGCTGGTCCCCAATCAAAGTTACATGCACCGGCCACCACAATAATGATACTCAGCCACGGTAAATACAGGGTGCGTGGTCCTAATCGGCCGATCCGCGAGCAAAAAAATAGTAATAATATGCATTATATTAGTTTCACACGAAAGCATAAAATTACAAATCTGTAGTATTGTAGTATTTTTTTTTACAAAACATGTAGTTCTAGAACCGCTGGAAGGCATGTGATGAATATTTATATGTACACCGCATGCATGCAAACAATGTTAATGTTTATATGCTCCATTATTTTTAGAGAACAGATTTTCATACCTGGATATTTTACTTTCAAATTTTTATTTATTTACATCATGTGTATTTATTAAATTCTGAATAAATATTTCACAATAAAGTAAGTTTTAAAATAATTGTTTAATTAGCTTTCACACGTTTTTGTTTTACATGTGAAATGCTCCGCCGCCAAACAGCACGGGTCTTTGACCTTTTTAATCACCCTGTACCTTAAAAAATCATCCGCTTGCTGTGAGCAATACTTTTTGAAGTTTTATTGCATTAAAATATTTAAATTTTATTGTGTTTGAAATATCTTTAACACGATGTTGTGATTATGATATTTTTAAAACCTTTGTTTTTGTCATTCCCGATTTCGTAAATAAAACTAAGGATGTCGTGTTCTTTTGGCAGCTGCAAACTGATAAGTAGACGCAAAAAATACCACAAATAAATATTTCACAATAGATTATAATGACGCAGTTCACCAGCAAGTGCCAACGAGGTTTCTCCTATTTTCGGTGTACACAAAATTAAGGTCACTGATAGTAGAGTTTTATAATGGCATGACAAGTTTCGTTAGATGCCAACAAAAACTATATCATTTTTCTCATTTCTCGTATTGATGTTCGTCGGCTCTATCGAAACCTTACACTAATCGCTTGTTCTCAGTCTTTGTTGAGTAAAAAGGGCAACGATAGTATTTCTTCTTAAAATGAAGAGTAAACTTTTACTTTAAACCCTAAGTAAGCAAAAATTTATTCGCAATGCAATGTAATATCGTAACAACCTTATTAAATCAAATACAAAAAACAACACCGTCCATGTTTTCATAGAAATTAATATTACTGAAGAGGAATATTTAAGTAAATTGTAGGACTGTGAAAGAAAGTACGTGGTTTTGGAATTGGAAATTTTCCTTCGTTCTCGGTAAAAGAGTGGAGTGCTTAACAATCTATTGTCATTAGCATAATGCTTAGGTACAAATAACCAGCGCCTCTGAACACAGCTGTTCACGTCCCTCTTCCTTTCAGCTGCCTCATCCTTAAAGAAAGCCAACGGTCGGGCTTATGTGTCCCCCCCCCCCCCGGTGGCAATGCCTGGGGAGGCGCGGCGGATGGTGCCCCTACGTGGCCACTGACATGTGCACCCGCCACCACGTGCCTCGGGCGCCAAACCGCACCGCACCGCACCGCTCTGAAACGGCTGCGCGAAATCGTACTAGACCTCCACACAATTGAGGCTTTCCGAAAAAGTAGAACAGTGAAAGCTCGCTTCTTGTCGACACTCCGCGATATCGACGTGTTTCTCCACGAAAATCGTGACTCAACGACGAGGCAAATAAATTCCGGGACGGCGGATCGCGACCTGCAGAAAGATTACACGATTACATTTTGTCGAGTTGCAAAACCTCTGGTATCGGGTTACTGTGCGGAATGATGTAAGACGTGTATGTAAACTCGCCCGATCAAATGCGTCATCGTAGATTGTTTTTCAGCGAGTTTGCACGTGTTTTCAAGTGCAGCGTGTGAGCACACTCACGTGCACCTACTGGCACTTGCTTGTGAACTGCAGCCAGAGAGAACAGAGGAGCTGCGTCTTTCAGCCAAGTGGCATTACATTATCTGTGCACTACGCAGATGCAGACAATCATGAATGAATTTCACTATCCGTTTTTTTTCTTGTAAGTTTTGGAAACCGATGCCGGTGTGTTACTTTCTTACATGGTTTGAATGCAGACCATGTAGCGGCATCCAGAAGAACAAAACTTGTAAACAATACAAAATAATAATTTTAATAACTAAAAACTAATCACTATCGTTGGATAAATTAAAAGTGTTGTCAAATTAGAAAATGTATACTTATTTTATGTGTCATAGTTATATTGTCAAGCGAGTACAATTTTATTAATTAATTTTTAAACGTTTATCAATAATTTAAGTGAAAATACAACAAATCAGGTTTTGGCCAAGCACGTTTACATTCCACGTCAGAAGAAATTTTAACGTAAAAATTTCGAAGATAAATTTAAATATATTTGCACTTTTTTATATTCTCCTAGATAAAACATAAAATGAAAGGTAATTAGATTGTTCTTTAGCATAATCAAACAATGTTTATCATTAATTTTAAAATAACTTAAAATTGAACCACTTCGCAGTATCTTGTGTCACTAACATCACCTCTCTTCTTTAAGATCAACCAAGTATGAATTGTTGGTTGCATGTTTTACATTTAGTACGTAAATCTACGTACGCAGGCAGAACAATTAAATACCTATCTCTAATATTACCCATACAAATATTTGCCAGAATGTATGTCAGAACCGGTAACGCGAAATTATTTCTCGATAAAAGCTCCAGCCACCTCGTCTTGCTCGCATGTACGCACGCCCAAATAACGCTAATCGTTGTTTCCCCCTGGAACGGAGCACAAGAATAAACGAAAGAAAGTGATTGGTCTTTAGGCGTGCGCCAATGATGTCCTATATTGCCCTACAATTACGTGAAGACAACACAACACTACACAACACTACACAATAAACTACCGCGATGTAAAATGATTTAAGGTACAAAGATTAGAGCTATGTACGACAGAAAACACTGCAAGCAGAAATTACACAAACAGTTTTTTATTCTGCACGACATTCCGCCATTTCATTACACAGGCATTTAGGATTCAAACACACAGACAACCTACGAGTTATTCGGCGTTTGAAGATTGCAATCGGCGAAAATTTTCAGGCACCCTGGTCGAAAAACGCGCAAGAGAGTAACGGAAACACGCGAGTAAAATTCACTAATCACTTTCCTTCGTTTAAACAAGTGCCTTCCACGTAGCGCTGCCGCGCCGCCTCGTTATTACTCGTTGTCGGCGCTGCTGCCGGAGTCCTGGACGCCCATGCTGCGGCGCTGGGGCGGTGGTCGCGGAGACGGAGGTGCGCGGCGGAGGCTGGTCTCGTGCCAACTGCCGGCTGGCGGCCCGGCCCTCGCGCCACTGACGCCGCGCCCCCTCCCCTCGCACCCGCTTGATACGGCCCCTCGCGCCGGCGGTCGCGCGGCGCTCTCGCCCGGCCCGTTCCAGCGACGGACCACCCCGCT
>BOPP01000059.1:3007221-3042244 GCA_017312745.1 Gryllus bimaculatus | reverse complement strand
AGTCTTCTCAACCCTGAGAAGTGAATTGTCATGTGCACCGCAACATATACTCCTACCGCAAATCATATAACATGGCAGGAAAAACGCACACCTTATAGTCTGGGTGCTGCCGGGAATCGAACCGAGCTGCTGTAAGTGGGAAAGCGGGGCACATTGCCCAAGACACCTTTTCAGATCGAAGTTGTAGTACACCTAATTGCTACATTCAGCAGTTTTCTCTTCTACTACAAATATATAACTACAGGAACTTATTATTTAATACTATCATTTACACTCCTAGTCGAAAATGTTATGTTTTGATTAGCTCAGCTTTGCTCCCATAAAGACAGATGAATCCAGATCTCATCTTTCATCTTCGACCACGTCCAGTATTTCCCACTACTATGATGAAACTGATATTTTCGTATCGGTTTTTAGTAACTGACCTGGGTATTTTTGTTTTCCTCATATTTGATTAAATATTCCCCGACTCTGATGTCTGGTTCACCTGCCCAAACTGTTTAAAGGAGTAAGACAGCATCATTTTGTGTTTCACTTTCATGTGATACAGGATCGACTAATATAGAATCTTCTGATGTAAAAATTGCTGCTTTCGCTTTGTGCGCAAGCCACACGTCATCAAGTTTTCCTCCCTCTTACTGGATACATTCCTGATAAGCCTCTTATATACTTTTTTATTTTTTTTGGTTTAACTTGATTGAGCCCACATTAGGGGTTTAGACTAGCGATATTCCTCCTATCAATGAGTGTTCCTTTGATAACATCTGCTCGCCGTTATTTTTTAAGCCCGATTTGCACGCTTTCCTTAGACGAACGATTCCTGAATTTTAGCGAACCACTCTTTGGTGTTTTCAATAGCGAGAATAACTTGGGCTCAATGTTTTATTAACTTCAGGGGTAGTTTTATTAAAAGGAAGCGTCAACATTGTATGGATTGACGAGAGCGCCACGGCCGAATACTTCGGAGTATTTTAGACAGGATACTCACTTGGAGAGCATTACTGTAATGAACAGAATTGTAATCGCCACTAAAAGATTATTTCTCTAACTAAGCGTCACTTCAATTACACACTCATTCCATTTCTACCAATCCACGATATTACCAATATTAAGCTATGCATTTCGAGTCTGGCTGCAGCATCCAAAATCGCATATTCGCAGAGTACAAGGCTTCCAAAAATAAACATCTAAGAATAATCACAAAAGCATCCTGCTCTATCCCAAACTCACAGCTTAATCAAGATTTGGTATCTCCCCACCAAAGTACATTTCTCACTTCTTTCGCAAAATTCTATAGTAAAATTTTCTCAAATACCATCAACTACCGCTTCTAACTCGGAATACAGAACCCTCATGTGAAATATTAAAAAAGACAACTGCCCAGGGAATTTTTACCACTTCTTAAGCAGACTGGGCACGATTTGCCTTTTCGTATCATGTAATGTGTTCCTGAAATGAAATAACCACAATAATAATCATATAAATACGCTATGGAGAAACCTTCACAAGCTGTCGAGGAAGATACCTATTTTTGTTAAAGAGACATGGTATACAAGTTAAGGCAGGTGGCTCGGAGGCTCTCGGTGGCTCGTTGGTAAGCGTGCTTGCTTTCCATGACGCAACCCCGGGTTCGATTCCCAGCCGTGACAAAATTATAATTGTGCCCTTACAAATGACCCAGTGTCTATTGCTGTGTGACGATGAGAGTGACGATAAGAAGCTCAGTATAAACGGTAGAGGAAGTCGTCGTGCTGTGTTCGGTCGTGACTGGTCGGCCATGGTCCGTTTCGGGCTGTCGAGCCCTATGACAGGACAGGACAGGACAGGCGTCAACCTACAAGCTCACTTGCGGGGTTTTCTACACAGGGGTATCGTCCAACAGGACAGGACAGTTTACACGTTTTCCAAACTAGCCCATACCAAAACACAGCACCACATGCGCCATGTGATAACCAAAAACCATACCTGGTTGGGGAAAATTCCCGCAATTCGGCAAAGGTAGCCGCCAGATGTCGCCATTCAGCGGGAAAGATCACAGTCACTCCCTCCCCCGCGCGGTCACTACACTTAAGGAAGTAACGACCTCATCAGTTCGTGCACCCGGAATCACTAATCAATGAAACTCTCAACGTATGTGCCAGTGTAGTGTATGTACAGTATATGTGTCAGGAGGGACAAGGAAAAGTATCGGTTTGATGTGTTCACCATCAGCGACTTGCAGGGATGGCGGGCGAAATCGAGTTCGTATGATGAAAGCTCTGAGCGGTGGTTTCCATGGTTTTACTGATTTCTTCCAGACGAATGCGCGAGCTTACACAAAGTAATCGTCCTTATCCACAGACCTCTTACGACCTTTGCTTGCCATCGTCTCATACCGACCATCACGCACTGGAGAAGCCGACACAGGCCATCGAAGAAGAAACCTTTGCCCTTAAAGGACAAGACAAGTTGTCAAGTCTTATCCATTTAAAAAAACAGCACCATATAAAACATCTGATAACGAACAAGATACATAAAATATTCATGAAAAATGTTAATAATAATCCCGAAGACTATTTTCTTCGAAGAAACAGCACATTTTCTTTAACTAGCTCTGTTGCATCGACAGGAAGTACTAGGAACTATTGTATAGTGAGCTAGTAAAATCTCTCCGCTGTGGTACCTTGATGGCGAGAGTGCTAGCAACAGAAATTATGTTGGTAGCACGTACTGCGGCTTGAAACGTAAGGAAATGTAGATCTTACCCCAACCGTATCAGATGCTGGAAGTGTTATCCCCTTTATTTGTTTACCATTGATTTGGTTGATACCAAACCAAATGCAATTTTTAATAGGAGGCCCCTAACTCGGCCCCCGTGCGGAGAGTCCTTTCTGGCGCACTTTATTTGGAGGTGTAGTTAATGCAAATTGCTTCGTCCTATGGGCGCCCACACACTGCCTGTCGTATCTCTTATCATTGAGCACTTGATACAAAGCACTGGGCGGTAGCTCTGGCCAGAATTCTGTTTGGCGACCTTGCAGAAGGCAGAGGCTTATCGCTTCAGCAACAACTACAAGAGCCCGCGGCCAGAGGTACAGACGGCGGCAAAAGAAAAGGCAAACATTTCCTTCTCCCGCAGACAGCGACAAATATGTGTTTCTAATTTCGCTGTATGTATTTCAAGCACAATAAGGAGTTATAGGCGGCAGATGTCTGTCGCTTGCGACATGTACTTGTACATGTACGATTTCGCGGGGAAGCAAGTACATCAGCAATTACAAAAAATGAAACTCCTAATATAACTTGTAGAATTATGAAATATTTAGTAATGTTCTTTGCGGATATCACAACCCAGTTTAAGTGTCTGGGCTCTTGCAGTCTTGTTTAAAAAAATAACTGATAAAATTTTACCGATTCAATCGATTTACCGATTTTTGAATCTCCTATTTAGAATATTTTTAATATGCAACAAAATCTGTATCGCAGTCTCGGATCATTTTTTGTTGCAAGCGACAATTGGTTTTCTTTCATATTAAGTACGTTAAGGAAGATAGCACCGAAGGAAGTGATGTAAGCATGTTAAGGAAGATAGCACCGAAAAAATAGGTGAAGGAAACAATTCATTTTGCTCAATCTTTACTTTGCCACATGTACACGAAAGTCACTTATAGCAGCCACATGCTTGACGGACGCAATAAATATATGAAGCACAATACACAATACACGCCTAAGAAGCGTGGTGTAAAATGGCTCTCGTGACAGGAAATACCAAATGAACCAATCTCATGCTGAAGTCATAGAAAAGACATTGTCATTAGAGCCACCCCTTGCTGTTGCACAGATTGAGTCACACAAGTCCACGCTTCCCACTCGTCTTCAAGCGAGTTGTGTGGCGGGTGATGGCAATCAGCCTAATTGAACAATAACACTGCGGATGGCGAGAACTAACGGAAGAATTGCACTGCCAAGAGAGAGAAATCCTCGCGACGGATTTTTTTTTTTAAGGTCGCATCAACTACTAGGTCATTAGCGACCACTATTGCTTGTAACGGTATGGTAACTGTGGGTTGACACGATAATGATGATGATAGGGGGAGAAAGGACGAAACACAATACAACCATGCCCGAGGCGGGATTCGTACCCGCGATGCTTCGGTCCGAGTTCGCTACGGCACTACTGCCTTAGCGATCTCGGCCACCGGATCGGCTCGATATATTCTTGTTTAAACGCAAATGATTTCTTCTTGAATTAAGTTGTGTAAAAAAAATTATCTACCTATTGTTTATCAGTGTTAATGGTGTATAGTTTATATTGATTTTCCTAACTTTTAACTTTTAAGATCAAAGAATGTAAAATTGTTTAGACACATAATTCAAATACTAGCGCAAAGAAAAGCTAACAGAAATGTGTAGTACTTACTAGTACATGTCCCACTAATAGGTACTACGATGCTTTCAGCGGAACGTTTTAAGTATCGTATTACAAGATGAAGGAAGCCATTAAATAATTTATTAAAAATATACCATCAGGATGAAAGTTAGAAATATACGGGATTTTCCGAAGAACAGCAAATAACGGTAAAAAGGCAACGAAAAATCTCGGAACCTTTTTTCCCCTGCAACGTTACAATACTCTCGCTATTTAAAGTAATAGTGCACGACAAAGTAAAAACCGATGTCATATGTGCTCAAAAAAACCGCATGCTTATTAGCGCCGTCGGACGACCTCACAAGGAAGAGCGCAATTTCGCTTCGCTACTCTCGCAACCAGCTTATCTCGCGTCGCCAACACAGCGGATGCGGCACGTTAAAGAGTTCGCGATTGCGAACGAAGAAAGGCGACCTAACCGAACATTTCTGCCAACACACTCTCCACCTCCCTTACAGTAGCAAAACGGAGACTTACTCTGTTTCCTTCTGCGGGATGTCCTGCGCCATGGCGAGTTCGTTCCCCGGCAGCTCGAGGAAGGTGTACTGACACTTGCGAGTCCCCACCGCCGCCTCCTCCTCACTGCCCCACCTCAACGCCGTCCTCGCCTCGCGGCGCGCCCGCGGCCTTCCCGGCGGAAACTGGCGCCGCGCGCCGCGGCCCAAACCACCAGTTTGCGCGGACAAAATGCCAATGGTTAAAGGGCTTAAAATACTAAACGCAAATTTGGAGTATTTTGAATACCACACACTCGAATTTTAACACACTCGTAACGTGCAATTGAACTCCCATATAATAATTACGTAATGTTTGCGACCTTACACTCACTATGTTAATATAAAAGGTTGCCGCGAAGCCTCTCCTAAAGCCTGCTTGCAATTCTGATATTTTACCGTACTTTTCCGCCCATTCACTCAGTCGCCCGTTGAGTATCGTACAGAACAGTTTGCTCAGCGCTGGCAAAAGACTAATTCCGCGATAATTTTGTGGGCAATTCGCGTGCCCTTTATTTTTAAAAATCGGTTGGATGATAGCTGTACCCCACGTTTCTGGATACGCGCCGGAATCAGCAATTGCATTAAATAACTTCATAATACTTTCTGGGTCTATGTGCCACAATTCCAAAATAAATTTTGTCGGAATGCCGTCCGCGCCACCTGCCTTTTTATTATTCATTGTTAGAATAGCCCTTTTTTACTTCAGTCCAGGTTAGAGGTTCGTCTAATTCAGGCACACTCCGGTCAGTGAAAATTCCTTGCCCTGTTTCAATGGCCTCTACTGTGAAAAGGAAAAAAAAAGTACCTTATGGTCTCTTTTCCGCGGCTTTGATGCGATGGAGAGACCATTTGGGGTGAATACCAGAATTCGAGAGATTAGAACGTGAAAGGACGTAGGTATTGCAATGGCTTAAAGGCCTTCGGCCTAGCTACATAGGATCAAGTAAGCTAATTTGTCTGTAATAATTACCTATTAAATAAATAAATAATAATATAAAAGGGAAAATACATTATAGCCCAGTAAAAAATATTAGGGGTCGTCCATAAGTTACGTAACGCAAATTTGGAGTATTTTGAATACCCCCTGTAACACACCCGTAACGTGCAATTGAACTCCCATATAATAATTACGTAACATCTGCGACAACCTCATCCCCTACGTAAATGCAAAAAGTGAAAATAAATTATCGTCCAGTAAAAAATAGAAATATCACTTTTATTGTGTATCGAATATTTGTATTGCTGTTTTAACTCCTTTCTAAATAGTATTATTTACTACAAAGTTTCATGCGGATAAAGAATACGACTCTCCTAGTAATAAGTAATTTGACAAACCAATTTTAAAACTACATTATAGTTTTATACAATATTTTATCCACTGGATATTTCAAGATGAAATATTTAGTTATGTAAAAAAAGGGGATTACCTAGAGATTTATTCATGAGGGTGAAATCTTAAGTCCTGAACACGACAGATTGACTAAATAAAGTTCAGTAAAACCTGTCTCACAAACAAAAGTTAAAAAAATTATCTTGTTAAATTTTTTGTTCAGTTTCAAACATGCGAATAGGCATATCTGACATTGACCATTATTAATGATAGCTGTATTTACTCCTGCATTTCGCAGGCAGTGATAGTTGCAATAAATCTGTTCTCTCTTTCGTGAGATTACTAGTGCACGAATGGAGGCCCTGTGTATTTACTCTGTGCTTTAGCTTAAATGCCTTTGAGATTATTCTTAATCTCTTATTTTTTCGATGGGATTATAATGAATCTTTTCGGGATTAATCTTCCTCTTTTATTCCAGAGACAATAAATACATGAATGCTTTAGAGAAAGAGAATTGTGACTAAAGATCCACTTAAAACACTCTTAAAAACAAAGGAAATTAGATTTTATTTTACAGTGGAGAAAATGTCTTTTGACATTAAACGATTTTACGATGGTTCAACGATAATTACAAATGTTCAATTTGAATTAATTAAGAACTTAAAACTCAGTTGGAGGGAAGCAGTTATCGTAAACAGAAAACATACATTCAAAATGATTACTGTGTTTTGGAATACAAAAAGATCTACCTTGAAACGCGTGGCTAACTCACAATACATTTTTGTCCTTATTCAGACGACCATGAAAGAAAGAAGAAGAAAAGTAAAATAATTTGTTTAGCGTGTTTTCAAGTGAGGAGACGAAAGTTTTGGCAAATACGCATATACGGCTGTGAGGAGTGGTGCTAACCCCTCAGGTTACCGATTCACTAACATATTTACGAAAAATAAAATAAAAATAAATAAATAAAATTCTTTGAGAGGAAAAGTCGATTAGACCATACCACCATTGCTCCCTCTCCCATCAGGACTGGATTTACCTTGAAGCAAAATAAGTGTGTTCTAAGACTCCCCCGTACAGCGTGAACCCGAAACAGGAAAAATCATAAAATCTTTAAAAAGTACCGTAAAATAGGCCCGTATCTGTAAAACAATTTTCAAATATTCTATTTGACTAAGAATTGTATTTAGAAGTTGAAAAGTTATTTTAATTTGTTATAATAAATTCGGAGGATTATTTTTGAAGGAAGCCCAGCACCATTTTCTGCACGGGAACCACGCAGTACCTACATCCGGCGATGCCTCCTATAGAAAAAAAATCCGTGTTTCCTCCGATAAAATCAAGGGTAATAGCGGAGCAGTAGTGTAACAAAAGGGCCAAGGACCGTGCACGATGTTTCCTTATTCCTTCTTTCTCCATCCTCTGCCCTACTCTTACAAATGCACACACATGTTGGGAGACCAGTCGGGAGTTTATGGTTTGACCACACTCGTGGGAGATATTCGATTGGGGAAAACTCAACAAGCCAGGGCAAACCAAACCCAAGGAAAGCCAAGGCAAACAAGGCATGCCAAGGAAAACCAAACATGTAGATCTGCGACGGATCTCACAATCCAACGGGGGAAAACAGCCATACCATGGTAAAACAAGTACTATACTTACGGGACTACGACTATAGACGTTGACGCGCACGGAAACATGAAACAATCATTCAATTGTTTGACTAATCTTTCCGGGCGCGCCAACGTTTAAGCTCATTATTCCCGTAAGTATAGTGATTGTTTTATCGAAGGAGTTGGTCGCCCCCTCTGAATGACGAGATTCGACTCCTATATACCCGTCGGCTTGCGGAGTTTGTTCCTAACCATGAGAGTCCCAACACACGAATAACAGTGTTAGCATAATTTATTATTTAATATTATAACTTTTACAGTATTGTGACCATGTGAATTTTTCATTAAGAAACAAAACATTGAAAAAGAAAAAAAAATATCAATCAGAAAACATCGATGTTAAAAAAAGTCGGTGTAAATCCATCGATGTTTAAAACATCGATGTTTCTACAAAAACCTCGATGTTTAGAAAAAATCGATATCATCGTCGCATCCTTACTCCCGACCGGTCTCCCGGCGTGGTGGTTCAATCGATCCCGCAGAGAAAAGGCTGCGGTTGGGCGCGTCGCGGCGCGTCGCGCGTCCGTCCCAGTGCGGAGGGGGCGGGGCCGGCGGCGTGCCCCGACTGCGAGAGGGCTCTGTGCGAAGCGCCCGCCCAAGGTCAGACGCCGCGACGCCACGTGAACTACGGTCACCCGCTCGTGCTCGCCCTTGAGACACGAGCGTGGGTGGCGCTAAGTGATTCAGAACGTACCTGGCCAGAAGCCCCTCCCCCCCCCCACCGCCGTCCCGTCCCATTAAGAATAAATAATAATGTTATTTTATATTGAATCTATGAAAACAAACATCCGATTACCACTAAAATCAGCTGACCACATAGACGAAGCGACTGAGTATATAATACAAAATATTCAAGAAGCAGCTTGGACCGTACACCGCAACTTCACAACACCCAAGGCTGCGTGAAATGTCCAAAAGGTCTTTTGAACAAAATAGCCGAAAAAAGAAGACTAAGAAGAATCTGGCATTCTTCCAAATCCCCTGAAGACCGTACCAACTACAACAGAGCAACTAGGCAACTAGGCAACTAAAATGTCTCCTAAACGAATTCAACAACAACAGGTTTCAACAATTCATAACCAACCTTACCCCAACAGAAGATAGCAATTACTCCTTATTTAAAGCCACAGGGAAGCTAAAAAAACCGACCAAATCTAATCCCCCAATCAGGGACGAAAACAAGTGTTGGGCAAGAAACCCCACAGAGAAAGCGTCTACCTTTGCCAAATTCTTTGCTAATGTATTCCAGACTCATCCCATTATAAATATTAAGCAAGAGCAACAAATCAGAGATTATCTTAACTCCCCAAACTAAATGACTCTTCCAATCCCGCACTTCACTCCCAGAGAAATTACCAAAACTATATCTCTGGGGCACAGCAAGCAAGAGTAATCTCTCGATCATCCAGAGATTTCAATCCACGACCCTAAGAATGATCGCGGCAGCACCATGGTTCATCACAAATTCAGCACTGCACAAGGACTTAAAAATGCCCACTGTCTTGGAAATAATAGAATTTATCAGTGAAAACCATCCAAACCACTAGCCCCTCAAAACATCCTAGGAACAATAGTGGCAGATATCCATCGACTAACCAGAACCTCACCCCTACAACTCCCATATAGATTCTCACAACTAACTGAAACATTACCCTCAGCTAATAAACTATCCACTTTGCAGCCAACCGAAAATAATACTAGCTTTTTGTTTATAGAATGAAGAGTACGATGGGATACCTTCACTGCAAAATTATTGTCATAACAATTCTATCATATTTACTTATTATTTTGTAAAAAATAGATTGTAAATTTTTTGTTATAAATAAAAAAAATTATATCGATAAAATAATATTAACAATAAGACTGCCCGGATGATCGATATCGTTAAAAGCAGTCCCTTCTCGGGCATGGTTGTATTTGTGTTCCTTTCACCCTTTCACCCTCTGTCATCACCATATCATGACATCTTCATAGTTACCGTCACGTTAAATCCAATAGTGGTCGTTAATGACTTAGATGTTGATGCGATGTTAAGTAAATAATAAAAAAAAATAAAGAATAAAAAAGACTGCCAATTCGGGTAACCGAGATCGCTACCCGTACAGCTACTCGTAAGACAGTAGTGTCGTGGGGATCTAGGATCCAAGGATCGCGGGTTCGAATCCCACCTCGGCAATGGATATATTCGTGATTGTCCTTTCACCCCTCATCATCATCATCATCCTATCATTTCATTAAATAATTATTAATAATTCCCTGCTCAAACAGGAAACCCTTGCCCTTAATAGGATACGCAGTTGTCTAAAGAACCCAATAAGATTGTTAAATACTCCATCTAGACCCCACATCTCACTGGACACAAAAGAGGCATCACGTAGACACAAAAGTTTAGTGAGTCAAAATTAAAATCCTTCATTTGAAACTGCTCATAAATTAAACCACTTAACTCTTATTAAACAATGTTATCATCGTCAGGTAAACAAAGCAATCACCAGACCTCTCCTCCAGTGTGTGTGCCCAACATGGATAAACTCTGCCAAATATGTCATCCGAAACAAATTCATAAGTTCAAGCCCTCTGGTTTATCTCCAAAAAGCAACTACACGCTTATTTAAACATGAAATGAATCCCTTACTACATAGTCTATCTCGCCAACAACTTTTATTTAAACTTCCACTTGATCAATCAAAGCAGAAATCTCAAACTTAGTTAATATACAGAACGCCAAACTCGAATAAAAATATGGGTATATTATATGCATGCATTCTTAAACATTTACAGCAATCTAAAATAAACCAATTGAGGTATCTTTTGAAATCACTGACTATGAAATTTAGTGTTAGCTGTTAGATTAAGTTTTATTATCAGCTTATAACTACAAATGTATAGTTAAGATTAAACTGAACTTTGTTAATCCATCCACAATATGAATAAATTAAAAAGTTCGTCCTGGCAGAATTGATTGTTCGGTTCCATCAAAATGATTAGGTTAGATTCTTTATTTCATCTCAGAGGGAATTCAGGTTTCAGAGGCAATTCCTGGGCGGAAGCTTTCTGTGACTGCAGAGGTGGAATTTTGCTCTTTCACAAAAATCGAAAAGTGTTCAGAATGCTCGGTTATTTCGAATACTTTTCTGTAGCAAGACGATTTTGTGATCATGGGCTTCAAATATAAAAATAAAAAATAAAGAATAGTGAAGTGATGCAATATGTCAACAACTTCATAATAAAGTGATGCAACTCTTAAACAACGCAAACAATGCTTGTGCCTAAACCGTAAGCAATATTTTTTCCAAAAATGATATTTTACGATGGATTTGACTTTAGACTACTCGAATTTGGAACAAATTATGTCAGTTTTGAGAGTTCTTTATGTAAGGCTCATACCATATTTTCAAAATATTTTCAATAATGTCTCCAGATTTTTTCTTATAACTTTGTGTGTGAATAGGTCAAAGCTCTCTCACAAATCTGACTTGTCCTCATTCAAATATTTGAATAATCGAAAATTACAAAAGAAAACACTTCTTTGGAACATCATCTATTCTTTCATTATAAAAGCCTAATAGTTTTTTTTAAATACAAAGAATTTGTTAACATTAATACTTATGATGTAATATAGTACTATTTTTGTACAATTGTATTGTAGAAAATTGAAACAAATGTTGAATTAAACGTGTCAATTTTCCAAAAGTACATTTACAAGCATTTCTAAAAAATAACACGTTTATTATTTTAAATTTTTACGCGAATGAGAGAATAATGCCGATAATTGTACAGCAAAAGTGCTATTTTTATTTAACCTATAAATGCTAAACAAATTCACACAATTTTACTTTAGAATTCTTCTGGTGGGTAAAGTGAGACATTGTGGAACAATTATTTCCTTTTCACCTTAGGCACCGTTAATAGAAGCAATTTATTTTGAAAGAAACAATAGTTTGACTTGGAAATTACATTGAAGTTAGATTCTTTATTTCATCACAGAGGGAAAAGTGGCCTGTAAATGAATTATCCAGTTGAATGAATAAAAATGAGTATTCGAAACTAATTTTTGAAGTCTTTTTTTGTATTGAAAGTCCGTTTTATTTTTTCGTTGAATTTTTCTATTAGTTAAGAGACAGGGAGAGTCAGCGAGGATGATGTGGGGATAACAACATGGAGAAAAAGTAAGTAATATGACGAAGAAAAGAAAACAAACAAACTGTATTCGGATTATTCTGTAAATGATCTCTAGAATCTACAATGTATTGAATGAAAAGATTGTAAAACGCGGAAAGAAACATTCATTAATGAAAAGTTCGATTTCTTTGTTCAGATGTAAGGCATACACAATACAATTATTTCATACGAACGCTTGCAAAACTATTATAGATAACTGGTTCTTGGTTTTCAATTTGCGGTTCAACACGTTTATAATGATAAGAATTTAACGGTGAATACCCAAAGTTATATCCGGAGGAAGTCATTGCAGGTTTCATTGCTACTTTCCGTAACCGAAATAGGAAACGGGACCATAATGATACACAAATCCCCTGGACAAAAGGAAACACAAACCACAATACCGAACCGACACAACGCTATTCTGTATTTTCTACAATATTAGCATGTTGCTTTATTAGCTAAAGGAGGTTTAACCCATTTTGCATTGCACAAAATGAGAAGTTAAAATTCAATGGTTTCCTCAGTTTTGGCAGTGCGCATAAGGATGTGTAGGATTATTTTGGGACAAATAATGGTCCTGAGTTTAAAACAAGTTTTATTTGACTAGTAATAACGGAGTTAAATCTGTCATCCTCGATTTGGTGTGTGTTATTTTATTACAATTTTACACAATATTAAAATGCTATGTGAATAAAATATCAGTTGCATTGGGTTCTCAATACGTCAAAATGCTTAGTCATATACCACAATAAAAATTCAATTTAACACCTATGTGCACACTATGTCGCAATGAACACAAATAATCTGTAATTTAACCGAATACAAAATGGCCATTTCTCCATAAATAGACTGTCTTTTGATAGTTTCGTCTTTTATCTATAAGAATTTTTCGTCGTAAAATTTTTATTCCTATTTTCGGAACATATTTTTCCTCTCTAAATTAACCTTTTTAAAGATGAATTAGATTATACACCGACGATAAGTGAAATGTTGATTAGTTTGCGTGTTTAATATTCCAAGAAAAGATTTTGAATGAAAAAATTCTACATGACCTTTACAAAATATTTTAAAGTTTAAATACAACATAACACACTAGTATTATAATTTTCGCATTTTATCTAGAAGTTTATTTCGGAACTGTTGATATTGCGTTGTTGCACAATACATTCCACATCTCAGTGTTCTTGATGCTTTAGGATTATCTATATCTTCAGAATACAGAATATTCTTTGATTTGAAGGTTCGTAACAGAAGATTCTTAGATTATACTTATCCTCTCTTACGTCACAAACAGAATTTACTATTTTTGACGATAAATAAATATGTTTTCGTATCTTAGCTTGCCAAAAGATTAAATTTATCTTTGCAACGTATTTGTGAATTGTAATGTCATGAGTGTGGTATAAATAACAAATAGGTACTTAACGTGCGTGTATAAATGTCAATATTGACTTCACAGGTTTTTGTTCTCATCATCTACATTTGATATTGATACAGCAATACATCTTGGGTTCGATAAGTCGGCTTTGTGATGACAACCATTATCCGAGAAAATATGTTGTTTATGAAATAATATTTCATGAATAATCTCACGATTCCAAATATACTGACAAGAAAAAATTGATACGCATTCTATGATATTGATTTCATTACTCTTGTTATATAACGTTAGCATGAATTTGTTAATAGTCAAGGATATATAATTCGCAAACAAATAGAAACTGTCATTCGCAAAATATCTAGTGACAATAAGCAGTAGTAATATACATTGTATCAAAAACAATAAAACCCTCTGAAAATAGAACAACAAATATTTGAAAATTCGTGACATCGTATTAAATATAATATACTACAATCAGAAAAGTCGGATTGCTGTTAAAATCGTTTCCCCACATATTACGTAAACTGAATTTTATGTATTTTTTATTAAATAATTATAATTCATATGCTCGTGTTAAACACACATTTATAACTGATTTGCAGTGCATCAAAGTGGCGTTATCTGGTATGACAGACGTAACGTTACATGACTAGTGCGTCCGCGCGAACGCTAGTGAGCTCAGAGTGATCAAAGTTGTATGTTTGTGAATGGTTTCGCGTTTAGACGTTTAAACTCAGTCTATTGATATTTGTTTAGTAGGAATGTGACAGTCAAACTATTGGTGCTACAGAAAGGTACAGTCGTTTTCCTACTAGTTAGTTTTCTATTGCGGCTAGACTCATTTGTCGGTTTTACCTCCATCCTCCCCACCTACTATCTATCGGCTTCTAAGAAGCATTTTTTCCATATCTTTTCAATTTTTTGATCCCTTACGATCCTCCACCCTTGCCTGAAGTGGATATTTTGATTTTTAGGAATACTTTACATGAAGTCTCAAATGATGATAATTTTTTAAAGATAGCGCCACATTTTTTCATTAAGCTTTGTCCTCGGATAGTGTAAACGACGCCTCAAAATGGCATTTTCGTTAAAACCCCTGACTTTTCGAAAGCTGCAAAGGTTCATATTTTCTCCCGACGTTTTCCTACAACAACAATATTTCATATCTGTTACTCTTGAAATACGAACCTGTACAATTTGTCGAAAATATGAGTAATTACGTAACATTCAGTGAAAGGAAGACAAATTGTAAACAATAATTTTTTTAAAAAATACTTCAGTTTGTTTCCTTAATTTTTTTCCTAGTGGTGGTTTGGTATTTTGGTTTTCAGAATTGGTGCTGGCTCCATTTCTGACGAACTCTCTGTATTTTCGAATATTGCAAAAATAACACAGCAAAATGAGAGCAATATTGTTGATAGATATTTTTCTGAAATAAAAACAGTTTTCTTAAATAAAAACTGTTTAAAGAAATATATGATTATAGATAGATTATAGATTAAAAAAGCATGTGTATTTAAAGAGAGAGTGATTTTTAGATAATTCATGCCTGGGCTTAATGGAAATTCTAAAAAAACTAAAGAACGGCACCGATATTATTTATATAAAAATATTTCTATGTACGGCGCAAAGGACGCTTAAAAATGTCGCAAATCTCATTTTCTTTACACTACACGAATTTCCGAAAATAGCAAACGTTAGAAATAATGTGCGGAATTATATGCTGTAGAAGCACCACCAGCTGTTCATTTTTCTAGAGTGCATTATAAAACGAACACAAATTAAAAGGGAAACAAAGTGGCAAACAGTCCCCCCCCCCCAATATACTGAGTGAATACAGCAAATTTTCGCGAAAAGCAGCCGTGGCTGCGTTTGACGGCGAAGCCGAGGGCCGTGTGATCTCGCAAAGAGCCCTGGTAATTAGCCTGCCTGCGATAAACGGCTCGCCACCCGGGAGCGATAAGCTTCGGCATCTGCCACCAGCAGGGGCGCCCACCACCCTCCCCCTTCCGCTCGCCGCCTGCCTCGCGGCGCTGTTCAAAGGGTTGCCTACCCGCAGGCGCTATGTCGCCGCCGTCGTCGTCGTCGTCGTCGCCCTGCCAGAGCGCCGCTTGGCAGCTTCGCAATAACGCCGCCAGAGTTGGTGAGTGAGGCGAATGAGGCTGGTGATGAAACGATATTGAAACCAGATCACTTCGGTTCTTTTATTCCGGTTTTGACGACCATTAACATTTCGACAGTATAAATTCGATTGCATTAATAAAAATAATACTGCTAAATTCCATTCGAATGTGTTGGCAAGTTTTAAAGAGTACTTTATTAAAGTGGAAATAGGATTACTTCGCGTTACTGCTGTAACGTGAATATAAATATGTTTCTCCATTGGTTGGAAAGCACGTTCAAAAAGCAGTTACTCTATCGAACATAAATTAGTACGTATAGCAATTCGAATTTTCATTTATAACATCTGTACCAAATACTATTACATTTTAGTACAATAATAAAATACTGATTCCCTGTGAAGATATTCCGGTTTCGAGTATTCATCGTGAAGTGAATAGAATATCATCTTCTTAACTCGTATCACATGAGAACTGTTGCTTGAAGGTAGTTTACATACCTGAGCAGGGAAAAGAAATATGATATATTGAGGTCGCAACAATTGAAAGACTGAGTTTGACTGATACGCAAATAAAAATACTGATGCTGCAAAACTCTCTTAGAGGAAAAGTCAGTTATGAAGTGTATTGAAATGAGTGAGTAAAGAAGAATTTGTTCAGTATAGAAGGCAAACTAGGGATCTATGAAGAAAATAAAAAAGTCCTTAATTACCTATTATTTAGCAGAAAATATTTCTATCATTTCGTGTTTTGGGCCACCCGTACCCAAACTTATATTTTAATATAACAAAATTAACAATTTCACATTTTCTGGCAGTTAATATGTGTTGTATATGATTCAAATAAAATTAAATGCCTAAAACAATCAGAAAAATATAATAATGAAAATATGAAAATTCCGACAAGAATCATTAGTTTCTACTGCAACACAGGACAAAAAATTGTTGTTGAATGGCGTTAATATAACGTAACAAGCAGCAAAAATTCCACGTACAAGCTATGACCATTTCACTTTAATCTTGATCTATATACTCTAAGACAAAACTTTGATACTAAGTTATTGGTGAGTGATGCAAATTTATTAACACAGGTAAAGACAATTAGGTTGACACAAGACAAGAGAAGCTCCCTGTAGACAGTCTGAAACCGCGGAGACCTAGAGGAGTCTCAGTCATAGAATGCGTTTCACCCGGTTGAGAGCGCGTCAGAGTAATATGAAACGTGAGAAATGCGAGAGGCGTGAGATGCCGAGGGCGAGAGGCTCTGTCTATTGTCGTCCTCCACCGCCGGCAGAGAGCGCACGTAATGAGAAACGCGGCCTGCGGGCGGCGGCGGCGGCGGCGGCGAGGGCCGCAGAAACGCGGCGCACTCTGGGGCGAAACACGCGACGGACGAAACAAAAACGAGCGAGCAGAAATAAACTTGTGATTGATTGGTTGTATCGTGTTTCCGGACATGTCAAATAAGAAAAGTCATTAGTCCCGTAAGTGTTGTGCATGTTTTGTTTAGCTTAATCCTATTGTTGGTGAGAACCGGCGCCGAACTAAGAGCCGCTGACGGGTTTCCCCAAGCAGGTATCTCCCACCAGAGGGCACCGGAACAAGCTTTAATCTCCCGGTTGGTCTCCAAATATGTGTGGTAGTATAGTACTCGTAAGTGTGTTTGTAAATAAATAAGGGGTGAGGGTAGGAAGGAATAGAAGAGGAAGGAAATATCGCGCGGTCCGTGGCTTGTTTGTTAGGGTAGTCCCTAGGGTCTCCCCCTCTGGTGGGAGATACCTGCTTGGGGAAATACGCCAGCTGCTCTTAGGTCGGCACCGGGTCTCACCAACCAGAGGATTAAGAGCATCTACACCTTCCGCGATAAACGAAACATGCACAACACTTACGGGACTAATGACATTATTTGACGTGACCAGAAACACGATACAACCAATCAATCACGAGTTTCTTTCTGCTCGCTCGTTTTTGTTTCGTCTGTCGCGTGTTTCGCCCCACAGTGCGCCACCTCAGTTTCTGCGGCCCTCGCCGCCGCCTCCTTGCCATCCAGCTAGTTTCGAAGACTCTGCCACCGCCGCGACTCGAACCCTAGACCACTCGATAGAGCACGGCGGTTCCTCAGTGGCTAGCCCTGCCGCCAGGGAAAGCAGGCGTTGTTCTTTCGGCGCATCTGTTGCCGCTCTGCTGCCGTGGGCCGCCGAGCAGCGCCGCGCGCGCCACGCAGCGGATCCCGCGATAGCGCGCGGCCGCCGACAATGAGGTCGAGGCCTGCGCCAGCCACACGCCCCCGGCCCTTTCGCTCGTGCCCCCGCACTCCCTGTCGCCCCCCCGCCCGGCCACTTCTCATCATTTGCCAAACCTGCCTCTTCCTTAAGACGCCCTCCCAACCTCTGCCCGCCACCCGCCTGCCCCCGCCCGCCCCTTCTCTCCATTTGCCAAAACTTGCTCTCCTAGCCGCTCCCGCCCCTTCCGCACCCACCTCTGCAGCCCCTGCGCCCGCGCCTGCCCCTCGCCCACCCCTTCTCTCATTCGCTTAAAACCTGCGCTCCTAGCCGCTCCCACCCCCTTCCGCACCCACCTCTGCCCGCCCCCGCCCGCCCCTTCCTCCATTGCCAAAACTTTTGCTCTCCTAGCCGCCTCCCGCCCTTCGCACCCACCTCTGCACGCCCCTGCCGCCCGCGCCTCCCCCGTACCGCCCCTTCTCTCCATTTGCCTAAAACTTGCTCTTCCTAAGCCGCTCCCGCCCCTGCCGGCCCCCGCCTTCCCTCGCCCGCCCCTTCTCTCCATTCGCTAAAACCTATGCTCTCCTTAGCGCTCCCACCCCCCTCCGCACCCACCTCTGCCCGCCACCGCCTGCCCCAGCCCGCCCTTCTCCCCATTCGCCAAACATGCTCTCTTAGCCGCTCCCCGCACCCACATCTGCCCGCCCTTGCGGCCCTGCCCATCCCCGCCTCCATCGTCCGGCCTCTGCTGTCCATTCGGAAAAACCTGCTCGCCTAGCCACGCCAACCACCCACACCGCCCCCAGCTGTATCTGCCCGCCCCTAACGTCCCCGCCTGACCTCGCTTGCCTCACCTCGCAATTCAAACAGAAGCTGCTCTCTCAGCTGCTCCCGGCATCACCAATACCTTTCAGCTGCCTCTGCCCTCCCTGCCATCCAACCTGATGACTTTTTGCATGCCCTTTTCTCTCCATTCTCAAACCCTGCTCTCCTAGCCGCTCCCGCTCACCACCAACATCCTCGTTCTTCTGCCCCGCCCCCGCCCCACGCCCCCATCGCCCTTCCCCGCATGGCCCCCGCTCTCGCTCGTCGCCTCCTATCGACACCCGCGTCTCCTCCCCCGCCTCCCTCCTCAGAGAGAGAAAATCCCTCGCCTTGCCCCACGGCGCCTAACCTGCACTCGTCCGAGTTCCTCGTGGACGGCCGGGGCCTGCTCGTGCAGGGCACACACAGCGCTGGGACACCCCTCTTTTGCCGAATCGGGATTATTCTGAGTCCCGTTTTTTTTTTTCGCCGCAAACGCCTTCAAGACCTTTAACTTGAATAACCTGCATTTTGATCTTTAGCCTTAATCTATATCCCACTTCTACGAGTACGAAAGGGATAACTTTTTCCCAATGTCGTAGTGTCGCGGTCGCAAAGCACGTTTTCCCATAGCGCAGGTCACATTCTAACGCAGACATATTTCCAGTACCTGCCGAACATCATGCGTGTTTAGTTGCCTAACAATCAGGGGTCAAGTCACACGTGTAACTTCGTTGTTTGAAGTTATTAGTTAAATGATGTTGATTGGTTGATCCGTGAATCATAATATGAAAAATAAAGTTGTGATGTAAGGGAGGTAATTGAAGTGATCGAATAATTTGGCTGATTGTTCGAGCTTGAAGATTTGTTGGGGGCGTGCCCCCCAAGATTTCTTGAACCGTACAGTAATTTAGAGACTTAAGTTGAAAATTAAAATTTAGTTTCTTGAAATGTGTTGTTGAATGGAATTTTTAAATGATGTTGATTGGTTGATCCGTGAATCATAGTATGAAAAATAAAGTTTTATTCTTGCTTTTTTATTTGCATAGAAAATGATTTACATATATTTATTATGTAAAAGATATATGATGTAGTAATTAGTCAGATCATCATTGAGAAACGTGATCTTCTCCGACCCCTTCTCTCATGCTCTGGACGTTTGAATAGTTTATTCTCAGAAATCTGTACGAAGATTTCAAATATGTCTTTCTGCTCTTATCAAAATATTATTCTTTTCGTGTACAACTGCCTCGTAGAAGCGTACGATTCAAATATTTTTCACCTAATAAATGATTTGGACTTGTTTAGATGACCTGAAGCGTTTGGAGCTCTTGACATTCATCTTACTTCTCCATATCTAAAAAAAATGACACAACAAGGAAAGTATGAGGACACAGCAGGTGCACGGTAATGCAGCAGGTTCACGTATATGAGAGTGGACCCATTCTGCCGTCTCCTGTTAACATTTCAATCCACTTCCTGGGCTAGCAAAAGCAAGGAAACCAGTTCTCAAAAAGTATTCAAGAAAACTCTTAGGTTATTCGTTGAAAGTTCTATCATCTTCGAGTAAATGTTTTCTCTCTGGATATTCTACACCGGCTGAGTATCGTCTTCAGTGCCCAAAGCCTGTTATATTCCATTTCGTATCCTTGTAACACTTCAAGAATTACAAAACTCCCAAATTTATTAAGACAACGATTTCATTCGTTGAATATCGTTTTTCGTTTACGTTACACCCTAGGCAACAAAAACATCAATGCGTGTTTATTACATTTCTATTACGTTCCTTTTACATTCGTAACTCTTTCTTACTCGTCCCTCAGTTTCATTTCAGTTTCTAGTGTTGATTCCTCCTTTCGCATCTCAACTCCTTTACCGAACTATTTCACTATGATCCCTGGTCCCAAATCTTTCTAACTTTACTCTCTTCACAGCTTTCTCCCATCTTCCCACTATCCTTCCCTCGCTCACTACTCGCATTTATCATCGTCACCATTCTCCCCTCCACTCACCCGACCAGAATCCTCATTTCGCTGCCAACCCCTTCGCCTCGCCGACCGCCTCCGTCCAGAGCCTCCCCCCCCCCGCGAGCACTTCAATCTCCGTTTTCAATCCAAAGCCCTCTTCCGCCGCCGCCGCCGTTACTCAGTCTGCGTCCGGCCACCGCGTCGCCCCCGCAGCCCCCAGGGCCTCGCGCGCCGGAAAGCGAGCGGGCAGACGTCGATGCAGCCACTCGCCGATCTGAATGACGATTTCCAGCCGGCGGCGGGCAGACGCTGACGAGAAAGACGCGCCTTCTCTCAAGATCGAAAATCATTTATTTCTTTTTTACTTATTTCTTTTTACTTATTTCTTTTTACTTATTTCTTTTTACTTATTTCTTTTTACTTATTTATTTATTTATTTATTTATTTATTTATTTATTTATTTATTTATTTATTTATTTATTTATTTATTTATTTGTTTATTTGTCGAGTGATATTGTGACGTCAATTTGTGATAATGTGAAAGCGATTATTCCTTTCCTATTTTATTTCACTTCTGTACCTACTTTTAACAGTTTATCGTTGTCACCTACTTTACAAAAATTTTTATAATTCATGACAAAGAAATGACTGAGGATTATTCTTCATTCAGCAGAAGTCAATAAAACTATTTCACTTATCGTACGATTCAAATTCATGGTTGGATTTGGTTTTAGGAGATCAAATGATTACTTATTGATCTAATTACTTGAAATGATTACTTATTGATCTACTAGATATAATACTAGTCAGATCCTATTAAAAGGCCCAAGTATATCGGGACGAAATAAGTAATGATTGCATTCTAAAATTTGGAATATATTTCTTTAAGACATTGAGTTATAATTAATTTCCACCATAAGATGTAAATACCTTATTCATCTTTAAATTTTTCGAAATGTTTATTCTAAAATTTTATAGTATGAAACTTCTATAATTGAAGCAGTACAGTCTGCTGTGGCACTTTTTTTTAGTAAATGTAAAGGGAAGAGATAAATATATTATTTGTATCCCGGTTGAGTCACAAGTCTCTTATTCATCATGTTCGTAAAACAACACTGGTCTGTAGCGTTTGCAATATTTTAGAAACAATATTCAGCAAGTAATAGGTTTGAATGAGGGAAAAAAGTTGATAATACCATGCGGCCGTCAGCATTTCGTTCACTGAAACGAGAGGCAATTGCATCAGAATTGCTGACGGGAATTTCCATTGAAGAACCCTGGAAAGAGATGCGGACAGCAAGAGCTCTCTCAACAGACTGAAGTACTTGAAACGCTACAGAATTACTACTCTTTTTTCCTTTACAATGAAACCATTAGACATTTTATTTAGAAAGCGAACATTGAAAGAATAAAATTTTAAAAGGTTTGGTATTTTTAGTGTTCTGCGTGATTCATGAATATCTTTGAATACACACTTGTAAAATGAAAATCACAAGATATTTGTGTATTGTGGTACTTACACAATAATATCATATTGAGAATAATGTGGAATTTACACGATTAATTCGTATGGTGTTGATTTATTTTCGACGTAAATATAATTGCCAGAGAAATCCATGTATTGGTTCTGTTTCCGGTTTCTAACTTCTCGTCAGGAGTGTGAAACGGGTTTCACAAATTAAACATGTCGCTATATTAAAGATGTATACTTGTCTTATTTTTCCATTACACTAAGTCACGAATCTACATATCAGAGTTTGTAACACTACTACAGATGATAGTTCGAATCACAGATCTTATGTTGCAAATTATGTTGAATAAAAATTAGATGAAATGACTCGGTGACTCGTCAGATATATAAATTCTTTACTTCTCTCAGTGAGTCGCGAATAAAACTTCTGCTCTTTACGTTATGGCAAAATTACGCAGTTTCAAATCAAGAGTAACGAACTAAATAAGAGTTCAGGAACAAGCCTCATACAACTATCACACCTCGGACGTAATCTATTTAGAACGTAGAAATTTCTAGAGGCTTCACGTATAATTAATGAAGACGACCAGCCTCTAAGGATTGCGTGACCTCACAGTAAGCTTTGGAGTCCAGAAAGTAAGTTTGTTAAAAATATTACAAATATATCATCGGATTTATAAGGTTTAGATATATTTACAACAAAACTAATTGCTTAATTTATGACAATACGATGAATAATAATCGGAAATTAGTAAACCATCTAGTTAGCAACCAGAGAGGAAAAGGAACATCAGGTGGAGCAGATAACGAAATACCCTTCGGGCAAAACGATTTCAACACTTTATCTGTACGTTAAACGCGTACCGCGATTCGATGTATCGTCCACTTTTCCATTACGTCCACTCGTTCCCTGCGTTTTATGGTGCCGTCGTCCAGCAGATAGCCATCGTTGTGTCAGCGCGTCGTTTGACCGCACCGGACGATCATGAGCGGCGGCGGTGACGTCACCGCCAGATGGCGCCAATTTACGCTTACAGTCTTCCCCGCGAAGCGATAGGTGCCCGATAGTAGATAGCTGATGAGGGTGCTTCGGCGTGGGCGATGAGGCAGCCAAGCGGCGGCATTGCTTTTCATCCTACGCCACTAAATTTTAGAACGTTCTTTTTGTAAATGATATTTTGTTGAAGAAAATACTAAGGCACTGATGTTTGAGAATTATCTTTCATGACAGTTATTATTTTGATTTTAGGTACCTTTTTGAATGCTGAACTAAATTCAAAAAATAGAAAAAATACCTGTCAAGGGCATTTGTATTTATTGCCACACATTACTGCCCACTCCACATTTGCAATTATTAATCATTCACAAGCAATCTAAGGTGAATATTAGATAATAAGCCACGCATTGTTTATTACGTTAAATAAATACACACATTAATATTGTAAAGGGACAAAATTAATTTATTTTATTATAATGTTTTACTTTACGTAACACACACACACCAGTAATTTACGTGTATTATACATTTTCCATATTTATTCAATTACGCCTGTAGTTCTTACTTACCCTGGTTTTGAAATGTTCACTCCTCTTTGAGATGATTGTAATAATTAGTCTCCTTCACTGCCGCAACTCGCTCTGGTCTAATAGACGTCCAGAAGCCGTAGATAGAGAGAGTTGAATAGGAGGGTGGGAACGCTATGAAACATGTGGACGGTTCTAGTTTTAACAGAGTTTTGCGGAGCAGTAAACTTCTCCCTTCGGAGGGGTGGGGGTATGAAGAGGTGTTCCAGTTTGGAGTTTGTGCTCTGCTAGGTTCAATGTGCTTCTCAAACCGCACGTGTAGCGAGTTGTCGAGAATGTCGAAAATACAACAGAAAACGAATAAAGCGATTTCAGTGGGAGCTATTAAATTGAACCCGTAATATAGTTATTGTAAAAAAAACATCCACCATTATGTTAGCAAAGCACGGAATGATAAAAGATTTTTTTCTCTAAGGCTTTTATCCAGCCGACAGTCTGTTACCCTGTATGTCCCGATGGGACGCGTATTCGAATGTACATGAAACACTAATACATATATTAGACAACACTTGCGGGCTCCTCAGACCTGAGGTCAGCAGAACGCGACGGTCTCCGCAACTACACTTACATGAGAGACAAGGGACGAACAACCATGTCCAAAACTGCACTCGAACCAGCAAACCTTCGGACCGAAGCGCTGGCCAACTCGGCCATCCACGTCAGCAAATGCTAATTTTATTTCGTTACTTTGAAATAAAAATGGTACAACTATGGTTAGGAATTGTGAATTCCTTACCAGAGATGTGTCGTAAGGCATGTGAAGGGAAACCCAGTTTCTGAAGCTCTTTTATTGGTAAAATGATATGCATCATGTTTCTAAAATTGCAGAAAAAATGTATTTGTATTGCATCACCAAATTAAAAAAAGCTATTAGAAATTTCATTCCCATCTTTTGAAAAGCAAGTTTTTTTAGTTATACCACAATTAAAGTCAAAGAAAAATACAATTATATTATTTCGATTAATGTATATATGTGACAGTGGATCGAATGTTAAATTATTATTTATTACAACTCACACACGTTTTTCAAGTCAATGTCACAGGAAAGAAAGATGAAATCTCTGAGACGCATTTAGTTCTTGTTACAAGGTTACACGTCTCACTGAAGACTGAGGTAAGATGAGATTATGGCGTGCAATAAGACACGAGAAATCTCTCATGGCTGGTCCGATAACCTGGCTCTTTTCTATTATTTGCATGGGACTCCAAAGGAAATTAAATGTCTAGCAGAAAATTAGATTCATGGAACTAAACGTCACGGGTTAGTTAAAGAGATTACTTAATTAAATAGCGCCTGTGAACTTTTTTCATTACATGTCTCACTCTCTGGATGTACTGCAGAAAGAATGTAACGGCCGGGTGAAGAATAATTGAATTTTCACTTCTCCATAAATATGTTTTTGGAAGATTAGGCAAACAATAACTACAAAATTACTTGTAATTTGCAAACTAAGTATTACAAATCGAATATTCTTAACAATATTTGACAAATCTGGAATACTGTTTGACAACTCATGAACGACAATGCTCTTTATCTACAGCCAAATACGATTTGTTTACAAGAAAATGTTTACAAGTCAAATACAGCTGTAACATTGACGCAAGGAAAGCTTTCTCTGAAGTCGTAGGCTTCCGCGACCAGAGTCATGTGGGTGATCTGGGCTGTCGGCAACTCAGCGTTCGACGCGGCGTCACCTGGACAGCCCAGATCACCCACGAAAGCTTTCTCTGGCAGAAGCAAATTCAAATAAGAAATGTTTGTACTTCTATTAATTCATGGTCGAGATTTTGACGGAAATACACATTTTGTACGTCCATGGTATTGAAAAAAGTGTTTTTAGTGTCTGTCCGTCTGTCTGTAAAGGGCATAGACCGTACACAGGATTTTCAAATTGGATATTCCTCGCTCGATCTGAGTGTTTGTTTCAAATCAAATCTGAAATGAATCTCTTAATTTTTGTGGGTACTTTAGGAAAGTAAAAAGAATTCTAGGACATTCAAAATTTTCTGAAAAAGGCTTTAAATTATTTGATCGAAATCAGCGAAGTTCTCTTTTAAAAACAGCGCAGGTACAATTTTCTTCACAACGTCTGAGTTATCAAAAATTGCAGTACTTAAACACTTATTCACCTCTTCTGCATTATAACTACAGTATTGAAGATCCAAGAACACTTGATTGTTGAAGGTTGAGGTGTATTTCTTTTTGCAATATATTGTTCAATATTAAATCTTTAAACCCCTAATTTAAATACATTATTTCAAAATATTGGTAATGTTTGCCCAATTTTGTGTTACATATAGACAATCTTTCATCATTGGGTATGATGTATTAATGTCGCAAAAGATTATAAATGATGATGTTCGTCAGGAGGAAGATAATCTCTTAACCTTAGCTAGTTGAAATACCCACCAGGGAAAATATTTTCTTTTTATATTTTTTATAGAAATAGAACACAATACACTGAATTCAATGAAAGAAAGGCCTTTTATAAGCTTTTGATTTTTCAGTAAAAAAAAGGAATTTATTTTCCAACCCATTGAATTTCGTTTAGCTTGAAGGACGAATATTTCAAGCTGAACTATTAGTATTGTAGAAGGTGCTATGTTGCATTTTCAGAAATAAGAGAAAGCGTTATGTATTATGATACCACTTGTTTATAAATAAAAAATATTGTCAATGGAACTATAACGCGTTGATACTTGTCTTACGGTTGAAGTCAATGTTAGTCATCAATAACAAATACTGGATGGAAAGGTTGAGTTTGAATGCTCTAAATGTATACTTCCTATTTCTCACATTTTAAAGACAATTTAAGGAAGAAAAATGGAACAATTCCAACTTTGTCGCCGTAATGACAACCCTAATATACTCGTATCTCTATATACAATGAATGAATGGTTGTTGTTATTATCTTTCTTATTACCATTATTATTACGAAACATAAATAATAATTAATAAAATTAATTAAGTTACGAAAGCTGAACTGATTTGACGAGTATTTTTATCGATAAGAAATGAATCAATACTGGATAAATACTGGATCATATATTTTTCTACCAGAAAAACCTTACAGAAACGTCCTTGACACCTACAAGACATACTTGTTAAATTTATGAAGACAGGTAGAAAATACTAAGTATCGTTTTATTGCCCTTCCACGCAACTACTTGAGGAATAATTCAAGCTTTTTATCGGCTTGTTCCCATCGCGTGTGTCTCGGTGTCTTCGGCCGGCCTTCACCTTCAGGCACGCGGAGTCTTTGACCAGCAATATAATGCAAATGTCAAGTGATTGCCTCTGCAACATAGCAATGTATAGTTTATGTCTTTGGTATGGAACAAAGAGGTCCTCGGCGCTGCAGACCGAAGGGAAATATTTTACTTTTTCACTAGTTTCTAGATCGTGAATTGATAAATATACAAGAGAATTATTTGAGGTGGAAAATCATCACCGTCACTAGTATCTAAGTCTTGAGATGATAAATATAAGGAGAATTATCTGAGATGGAAAATCATCACCGCAGACGTTTCTTCAATTAGATAAGCAATTTTTTGAAGCCATATTGCTAATAAAAGCTTCTTTACAGGACAGCAGATTCTTGACAAATTTATTTCTTCCACAAAATCAATAATATTGCAGATACAGTGAGTCCAAGCTCTGGCGATAGTCAGCTTCACATTACTCGTTTTAATAAATGTCCGCCTCACTTGAGATTGCAGCTATTTGTATTGTAATGACTCTGTACAGTTGTACACTCAACTATATAGTTCCAGGTGTTTGTTTCTACGATGAAACCATTTCCTTTTTTCAGATACTAACAAAGAAAATGTAAATTGGTGAATTGATGGAATTGGAGACTAAACTACGACAGCTCTGTACCGCGCACGGGCCCGCGATCGCGCGCCATTTGAGATCCTAACCCCGTCAGGTGGTGGTACTGGGAGATATTAGCGTCCTAGTCCCGAGAATGACGGATTTTTGACACTAACATTATGACTAGGTCGAATTCATTCGCTATCTGAAGGCAAATCCTAGCGTCCGGTTGCTCTAAACGATAGTGCTCTGTGGTTTCTCCGATCAAGGCCAGAAAAAACGTCGGAGCACTACCCTAACCATCGGGTCACGGACCGCACGCGATCTTTCCTTCCTCTTCCCTGTCCTATTCTACCCCTTACTTACACGCACACAAACTTACGTGTACCCCACTAACACAGATAGTGAGGGACCAGCCGGTTAGAGCTGAATGAGATACCTGGAAGTGAAAACCATAGCATGCGAATGATAAGTTCGGCGCCAAATCTATTTTACGTCCTTCCGGCTATAGCAAGCACTGCACTCATTTCTAATGGCCACAGAAGTTGACGCGTTCGGAAACATTATATATACAGTCACACACTTCATTGTGCGTAGCGTTTCTCTTCCAGTATTCCGTATTTTACCTTACTGATTATCTGACTGGCTACATTAAACGACAGGAGTGCCGCTTGCATTTGGGCTACCTGTATTTTAAGGTGGATTTACACGCAACAACTCGTTCATTTTATAGAATTCGACAAATCCTATCAAGTAAATCGGAGCGTATAGACAGCGAAGTATCATTCCTAATCGGAATGAAATCTACGTCGTTTGGGGAAGAGATAGGAGGAGCATCATTTTTCTAGAACTGATGGGGCAAAACGGGGCTGACTGCGCGTTTGCGGTGCGCAATAAAACTTTACATCTCTTTTCAGCTGATTTCATTCCAAACTTGATTACAGTTGGTGTCCTACTTTCCTAATTGAGTTTAATACATCATTGGACTTGCAAAATATGAATTGCTCTCCTAATATCTTTGCGAATTTCATTAAATTAATCAGTTTACCTTGTTGGTGAAAGTAATAAATAAAGAGCGTGCACAGATTCCACTTATCCCTTTACTTTATCACATATATTTAACTGTATTCTGACATAAATAAAGTATATGTTGGTCTAATAAAAAGGTATCATAATTAAAACAATAATTCCGTATACGGAAAACTTGTAAAATTTAAACAATGAAGCATACGCAATAGCCCGCAAGAAATTTATGTTATTGGGAGGGGAAAAAAAATAATTTGAGTTATTGTGAGACTTTCATGGAATGAAATCTCACGCAAATATTATCCTTCTTTATGATTTGCGTTACCGAATCGAGCAAATAGCTAGATGTACGATGTTGCGCCAATTGCAAATGGAGTAATTGTGCCAGAGGTTTGTTTCGCCTCTCTATTTGCTATTAGTTATCGTAGGAATACTGATTATTTTCAAAAGCTACCGCCTCGAGCCGTGCCATTTCCTTATTCACTTTTCTTTCTTTCTGAAGTTGTTGGACCTGAATGAGGGAGACATTTGTAGAAAGAGTAGTGGTTTCTCCACGTTGCATCCTAGAAAATAGATCACTTCACACCGATTTGTATATTTTGATGGGTTTGGTACAAATACTTGTACAAATACAAATACTTGTAACACTACATGTACATCCAATTGTTTTCCTTTTAGTAATATGTAACATTAATGATACGTAGTTTAATTAATATATTGAAATTGGATATTTCACACTGGCAAAGAATGTTAATTTTTCACCGAGAAAGTACACTACTGTTTTAAAGGGTTCAATGAACCCACCAAAAATCGAATATCGCTAATCCCCAACCGAGAATAATACCATTTCTACTCTGTGTAAACCCTAGACCAAGGGGTTTCAAGTTCAAATAGGCTATTGAAACGAGAGAATTCGACACTTCCGACATGGCGACACTTTCCCACGTCTGAGTTGTGTGAAACTCATCAATAATTTGAAGGAACTGTCATTTCGACATTAATAATTACAATACTAATAAAATAAATAATTACCAAACTGAATAGTTTTTCGGTTTTATATCTTTTCATTTCAAAAGTAGGGTATATTTTTTTACATATATTTTTTTTGCATTCTTTTGACATGTCAGTTAAAATACTAATTTTTTGCTGGATAAGAACAAGTTGTGTAATATATTTCTGTTCAGATCTAGATTGTACGGCTTCATTTATTATCACATGCACTTCAACAATTATCTAGTACGTTGAAAGGACTGATGCCAATATTATGTAGTTTGAAAAGATATCACAAAAGATTGTTATCTCGATAATAAGCTTGAAAAATTATTTGTGTCATAATCGGAAGAAGGCATTTAAAAATTATCTTAGTAATGACTTGTCACAGAAACGTTACTCTTAAATTTACCTATTTAATGTCAGTGAAAGATATGAGAGTACATTTTATGTTCAGTATACTATGTATATCATATGATATTCATGATAATTAACTATTTTATCGATTTTTAATAAGAAGCTGGCAGAGTTCATAGGAATACTAATAAATTAACTTCATTAGAACAACGTCTACAAATAAAAACAGCAATGTCTGAAGGATAGATTAGAAAATTCCCGTTCAAACGACCTCTTCGTATGTAACTAAGTTTAGTTACTGAAGTAATATGTATATGCACGAAAACTACTAAAAATTTAAAAAAATGACATTAATAAAAAAATAATTATGGAGAACAAATTTTGTTTGAAGGAAAAACCTCTATCTTTAATATTATATAGGCAGGAAGACGCCGAAAAATCCAAAATTTTGCAACTATCAAAATTTCAGAGATAAAAGTGAAAATCGGACTTATACTATCTTTATCCGTGTATCTTGTACACTTACAAGAAATTTAAAGAACAAGTTTGGAGCTATTTTTGAGACATTTTTGAAAATGTCCCTGAAGCTTCATATTCAGTACCCCCCCAAAATGAATGTTTTTCAAAATAGTAGAGCTTTCACTCAGGTAATCGATAATGGTTTATTCAGTTTTGAAAAAATCGCACGAATAGTTTAGGCGCTAATGTTGTTCACATACACTAGACGGACAGAAAGAGGATGTTCGGACGTTTTGCCATCAATTGATTTTTCTGTATCAAGGACAAACAAAACATTGATTCTAGCAACACGACGAGTTAGAGAATTTTCCCTCCTAAATTTAGTAACTGTATTTATCCACGTTTTCATAATCAGCGCGCGGAAATGATTTTTTTCTGCCGAAAATCCGCCGTTTTTTCGCTTAGCATTACATAACTCTCCTTACACTACTTATATTACTCCATATATAGTATACTTACGTTCTTCTGAAATGTCGACTATACTTGTAATTCTTCTCTGAGTGATACGACTGAATCAGTCTGTCAATTTTTTGCCTATAAAACTCAGTGGTTGCCATCACAGGACGTCTAATTCTTCTCTTGCCACGCGTACTGGCGCAGTCTTTAAGCGTACTGGCCCGGCGACGCACAGTGCTCACATCAACACAGTCACCCAACAGCTAGCATTCTGTGATGAATCTCCTTTGGAGTGAAAACATCTGACTATCAAGAGTTCAAATCAGCACGTTGCTTAAATCGAATTGACCGACTTTGTGTGAAAGGTTCCATACTTTACACTTTAACAACACAACACTTCAATTCTAAGACTTCCCGCCAACATCAACTGTAGTCTACTGAACTAGAGAGTCTACTGAACAATCCAGTAGCTGCCGCATACCAGTTCTGCCATCTGTTGAGAAGTTACAAAGGCGGAGGAATTACTTTTCATTCAACCTTCTTAGAAGGGAAAAGCCCTCAGCTATCACATCGCGTGGCACTCGGCAATGTGGAAGGCCAATGCTTTGCCGAAACCGGTACACTCTTGCATTTACAACTATAAATATTCAGCTATTTTAGTCACATTACTTTATCTTTCTTATAGGCTTCTGAGAGTTGGACGTACAAGAGATTATTATCATGATGAAGTATAACTGTTCATACTTCGTTTCGGATGGTGTGTTATGGAAATTATTTTTCGCTAGAAATTACTATTTGATGTTTGAAGTCGTTACATGCGAGAAGACAATTGAACTGCAGGAGAAAACTGGTTATTAATAGACTGAGAGGATAAAAATGGCCTTTCTTACTAGAGAATTGCATTCTATGGGAAAATAACCGCCCGCCACCGACAGCTTGCAGTTAGTATTGGATGCGCCAGCATCTTCTGCAATCGGTTGCCTCGAAAAACGTTGGAATAGAATTTAACCAGAGTCACTAAGAGCGCTGCTGTCGCGGAATAATTAGAAGGCCGCCCTTATAGTGGAAACGTTCGTACCTCAGAGACGTAGTTACGATAGAGATGGGAGCAAGTTAGTTGTTTAGAATAGCGATATGTCCTTTACGATGCGTGTATTATTTATCTGTATGGTAATATATGTAATATAATATGGTTAAGAGTTGTCCGACATGTAAAAAGTACACGAACAAATTCATTGTTCAAAATTCAAATTCAGTGCACAACTTCGCAGAGTTTGACGCTTCAGAACGCAATATTACGAGGGATACATCTGTGTTGTGCCTTAATCAGTAATTAATCGTAAATATTGAAGAACTTGCATGTGAAAACTTGCATATCTGAATTGTTAAAGAAAAATGGTAGCTGGCATAGAAAACATGTATCTAAACATTATCCATATACAGCTGATGTTTTGGTTTTTCATTTTATATTTTTATTTCTCTTACACTCGTCTCAAAACAAAGGTAATGATGAAAAGAAGCGCAATTGCATTAAGATTCGATTTTGGGCGGATATCGACCACTACAATGGCGACCGCGGCCACTTTCAATTTATTCGTCCTAAACTGTCCGTCCACGGTATTGTAGGGGCTCGGTTGCCGCCATCTAGTACTGACATCCGTTCGGGCGGGGCCACCCGTTCACTCTCGGTCCCTCCACTGCGCGCGCTGTTGCTATCGAAATCTCTGTCCTGGAGTAACTTGCCCTTGAGTCAACGCGTATGAGGGTTGTTTTACAAATTCTGCCGTTCATGGCGCAGTGAAAGTGGCCTCTTGGTATTATTGTTTTAAACCACTGAAAGTAAATTACATTTCCTTTTTCGGCAACTTCCTGCGGCAGTCCACTGTCACGATGAATGCAAGCTTTTTTTTTTACTTATTTCAGATCGCTTTTCAAGGTCATACAGCGACCACTGTAACATTGGGGGTAACGGTATCAGTATACGGACACACACAGACACACACACACACACACACACACACACAAATATTCATGCCCTGGGTATGCGACGATATGCCAGCGTCGGATCTCACCTTCCCGCGGAAGGGAATAACTGCCACCTCTCGAGGGAAACACATGCGCTACAATTCCATGATTAACGACATTAGCAGTCGAAGTGACCGGAAAGACTTATCAATCGATCAATCAGCCGAACAGAAGATGTGCTCGGCGAATGTTCGCTTCCTTTGATGTGTTCAAAAGATCGACACGCGGAGGGTAGGGCGAGCACCGAACGTTCGCCAGGGAGGGCTCCAAACGGCGGTGTTTGTCGCAGAGTACTGATCTCTATATTTTTACACGAAGTAAAAGGCTTCTAACATCTCTAATTAAACAGAACTGCTATTTCAACTGAACAAAACTGCTATTTCATACACTATCTCGTTTTATTTGTAACGGTTACGAAAATTATATTAATTACTACATTGCTTTATTTATTTATAATTCAAAAATCTTGTGTAAAACCCTCTTCACTAAACTCCTTGAAACACACTACGCATACTTTCTAGTTTCTGTTGGTCTGTAATGACATGTGCTGTTAATTTCGGTATTTCAATCCGTCGAGATATCTCGCGAATTAATATGCACTCTTTGGGCCAACAGATTACCCCTTTGCGTTATTCAACAGTTAATTACTTCCACGGAACTGTATCACCACAGGGATGCCATTTCTGCAGAGCTCAGACATCTGCCAGACAGCGAAGGTTTACGGGAGACGGTGGATGAATATAGAATGAAGGAATATTGAATAATGGAGAATGACGCACGCCGCTTACTTCCTCTATAAGCGTCTGTCTATAAACTAAAACGTAAAGCGCGTTATTAAACATTTATTTTCATGTGTCTGAAATCTTTTCCCACCCTTTTCGAGGCAGTGTTTCTTGTTTTCATTAATACCAATATATTGACTTATCTTTTGAACATGTTACGAAAATAAAGGAATTGAAATATTTCCTCACCCCTTTTCACGGCATTGTTTCTTGTTTTCATTAATACCGAGATATTGATTTAGCTTTTTGAACATTTTTACAAAAATAAAGGAATAACTTCATCGTCAAGATGGGTGTATCTTATTGATATTAACTCCCACCGCAAAGTTCTGACAGGCCCAAAACAGAGGGAATACCTAGTGAATGTTCACTCATTTTTTCACTGACTGTACATTGTTTAAGACCAACAGATTCGCAGACGTAAGAAATTCATGTGCCCTAGACTATAATCTTGTCAGCCGGTTTCGTAATATATTCCTGTCTCAGGGAAGCACAAGGTCGTTGTGCGTTAGCGTGAGCGAAGGACAAAGCACGAAGGAAATGCAGAAGGTGAATGGAAAATGAACAATAAAATAAACAATACAACCAATGGGAATTTGCCATTGGTTTGATGCCATTTGATGAAAAGACGTGGTATTGTTTGGCATTTGAACAAAGCTTTTCTAATGATATTATAATATTTTCGCCTAAAATATAGAAATCTATTAACATAGAAAACGCAAGTATGTGTTATTAGTCCCCGGTTTACAATTAATTGGTAGCGTCTACGAAAATAAGGTAAATACAGTAGAATATATAGATAATTCGAAGTCCTTAAGGTCTCCCTCTTTTTCTTAACCCCGCATTTCCCTTGACGATGATTTTTTTTCAAAACACAGTAAAAACTATTCATGAAGGGGAAAACTACGTTAGAGGAGAAGTAAAATCAGACACGAAGGTTGTCATACAAATTGTTGGCTTCGGTGTTATAACGGAGAGCGTATGGAACTTTTATACGCAACCTTGCGTGTTCAAAACCGATCAAAGCCGTGGATTTTGACAGGCGAAAACATCCTTCGTACACCTTTCTTCGGAGGGGACGTAAACCCGGCTGACCCATGTTGTAGATTTACTGCACGTATGAAATCTTCAAGCCCAAATGAAACTTCTCAGCAAAATTCAAATCGTCTGTTTCGTCGCTCTAGTGGTACTTCGTGTCTCTGCCCGACAGTGAAAGGAGCGTCGCAGAATTTGCGTGGTCAGGCGGACGAGCAGGCCTCATCGCCTGAGCCACGTCATAGCAAAAAGGGCATAATTGAACTTAATTAAAATGAATACAAATTTCCGAACATGCGCGTGGGAGGCGGCCTACATTTGTGTCTGACCCTGTCTTGGGCCGGCGATCACTGTGATGACTCGCCTTTCTCTTCCTTTGTTGGAAGGACAGTTGACACACGCGCTAAACAGCCGATAAACGGCGCCATTGACTCACCCCCTCCTCCATTCCAAAGCTTC